>CM034351.1:68078976-68149463 GCA_019925275.1 Mytilus edulis
GGAAGAGGGTATCCTACTACACGTACCATGATATGGGAAATTAATTGGGGAAAATAAAAGCATCACGTATGTCAAAGATCCTTGTTTGAAGTCGTTAATTTGCGTCATTGTCAAGATAAATTTAGATCAATAAGACACACACAGAGCTTTTGTTTTTAAAGATCTTCAATTCAGTTTTAGAGTGATAGATTGATAAATAGTGTATAGGTAACCACTCTTTGTAGTATCACGTAGTTTTGTCATTTTCCGATGTTGAAAGAAAATATGCATGTTTTATCTTGGCAATTCAGATAAAAGCTTGGATTCCATAGCAATTTTTGAGAAATCGAGATTATATGCCACAGAGTTTTAAGTGGGAACTTTATATTACAATTTTGAAATGATATATATGTAGGTGCCACATCTGCCGAAAGTTCCCGATCTACTGCATATTTCATATCTATATAAAAAAAAAACCTATTACACCACCAAAGATCTAACAATTATAAATCTATTGCATTTTTTGTTTTCTCCAAATCTTTGGCAGATTTTTAAATCACATAATTTTTAAGAAAAAACAATAACGTCGTCGCTACATATGACAGAACACATAGATTCGATATCGTTTGTTATGATAATTCGTAGCGTTGATGATTTGGTTTTTGGTATTTCCTGTGTTTGAGTTTCGTGTTTGTTCCCGCTCATTGAATTTTTTGTCATCGTTTGTGTTCTTAGTGTTGCCTTGTGCCTTGATTGTACCACATGCAATATACGTTCTATCAATTAAAAATAGTAAAAAATAAACTATGGGAAGGTTTAAGTGTCAAACATTTTTTCTTCTTTGATTTACCCTTTTATACCATTATTGATGAAACATCTAGTGCCTGTGAATGCCAAGATTTGTGTGCTTTTTGACTTCTTCTTTAAATAACTTTTCATTCTGCTATGACTTCGTCCTGTTTTGTTCATTCTTATGATACTATTTGAATAGCTTTTAACAAATAATGCAGGCGTTTTAGCATATAACAGTGACTGCCTGTACTATAGTAGCAAGTAATCTTTCTTAGCATTTTGGGACTTTAGAAACAAACCTGTCATAGATCTATAGCATTTATATACATCAATTTTAGCTATATTTTGTCGAGAATACCTGCACTGTTAGAGAAAGTACAATTCATGAGATAGAAACTTGTCTAATGCAAGTCATTCGTCATATATATACTGTCTGGTCCACCATTAACAAAAAATCTGCTATAGATTTGGGAACTACAAATACGCGTTAGATTCCAACCCTAGAAAATTTATTATAAATTAGATTTTGAAAATCTGCCATATATTTGGGATTTCAAGACGTCCTTTAGATATTTACCATGGATCTGCCATATATATGGATGTAGCGATGATGATAATATGCAGCTACTCGGTAAAGGTGAGGCATTCATCGAATATTTAAAGACCAAGGATATATAAGAACCGAAACTTTTAAAGAGCTAAACGACCAAAATATGACTAAATTCAATACATAATTCATCAATAAGGCAAACACGTTTACTTTTATTTTGTATTGTCATTGTTTATTTTATTTTGAAAGATGTTGACTAGCTTAGGGAAAATTAATATTATAACAAACTAAATTATAAGGCTGTTGTCCTTGATGATATTTTGTTTTAACATCTGTATCAATTTTATTTTTTTCACCTTTTTGTTTCAAGAATTTATAAAAAAGCAATTAAATCGATTTTAACCATTGAACCACGTGACAAGTCTGTTAAATTACAAGTGATAAAACTAGTGATTGGAGATTTATTTTCTGGAACAAATAATGGAAAACACTACAATCAACAACGGTAATTTTTCGTCTCTTGTGGGAGGAGAAATGGAAAAACACTATATAATTTCACTGATTTTTATTATCATATCACTAATAGAGAATTCTTGTTGTATTATTGTTTTATTTAGATATAAAACACTAAAGGAGAACAGATTTCACTCTTTAACAATGTTTCAGAGCGTCAGTAATGTGGGAACTTGTTTGGCAATAATATTACACATTAGCCTATCACCTTATAAAAACCTAACTTCTTTTCTGTGCGTTGTGGTCATTACTATTACATTTGCAATGATGATTTGTTCGTTATTTCAAACATTAATGATTTGTCTGGATAGACTTTTCACAGCATTTGATCGTCAACATAATTTCTTTAAAAAGATGTGTGGATCAGGACCGATATGTTTGATATACACAATGATAATTTCATATGTTGGGATTTTATGCCTGGTTTTTGGGAATCGAAAAGCAAATGAGTGTAATTATCCTGATGTAATAGGAAACAACGAGAGTAAATTGATATTAGGGATTGATATTCCTGTTTTGATTTTAACTCTATTAATATCAAGTCTTTATTCAGTAGTGGTAGCTAAAATTATACAACGGCATAAACAAGTACACCCACTGAGTCATAATACGGCAACACGGTTAAAACACTGTGGAATAACACTTGGGATATTAATAGTAGTTTCGTTTATGGCAGTACTACCAAGAAGTGTATATTCGTTTTTCGTCCTAGTCAAACCCGAGTCTGTAACAGTTTCAATGAGACGTATAACGAATTCACTGTACATAATTAAACCATTACTAGATCCGTTCATTTATATTTTACGTATTAAAACGTTCCGTCGATACCTTCATATGGATTGTTGCAGTCGTATTATTGTGAGTGATGAGGTTGTGGTATTTGCGATTCCAAATAACGTTGCTAATGGTTGATTACAACACCTTGAACACACGAGTGTGAATGTTTTCGTTGCTAACGGTTGATTACAACACCTTGAACACACGAGTGTGAATGTTTTCGTTGCTAATGGTTGATTACAACACCTTGAACACACGAGTGTGAATGTTTTCGTTGCTAATGGTTGATTACAACACCTTGAACACACGAGGGTGAATGTTTTCGTTGCTAATGGTTGATTACAACACCTTGAACACACGAGTGTGAATGTTTTCGTTGCTAATGGTTGATTACAACACCTTGAACACACGAGTGTGAATGTTTTCGTTGCTAATGGTTGATTACAACATTGTTATAATAATGAAAACGTCACATTATACAGTTCATGCTTCCGAAGCTCTTTTCTGGATTTACCTTCACCAGAAACGCGCAAAGCCGAATGTTTTACAGCCAAGGATGTATAAGCAGTGAAACAATGGAAGAGACATATGACTGAGCAGGTCTAAAAAAACAAAAGCAAAATCCATCTTAAATCAAATGTACATGCAGGAATTTTACTTGAATCATTTCACTGTTAACATTTTTATCTTTATGTTTTTTTTAATCTTTAAGTTAAAAGTGAAAACAAGTTTACAGTTGCATATATATCACAATGCATTTTGATCAATATTGACGAGATTTCTAATTTTTCGTTCTTGTACTTAATATATGCTAGACTAAGTGCATTTCATTTTATAGAGCAAATAATGTACATGGTAAGAATTAATTAGACATTTAACAATTCTTATTTTTATTGTCTGCTTTAAGACAGCTTTAAAGAGGCGGAAATGAAACTGTGATGTTAATTGAAAATGCTGTTTGGAATTATCAATTTCAAGTCGTGAGAGTACCCTTAATTACTGTAAGCTAGTTCAAATCAAATTACAAATAATGGTTGATTACAACACCTTGAACACACGAGTGTGAATGTTTTCGTTGCTAATGGTTGATTACAACACCTTGAACACACGAGTGTGAATGTTTTCGTTGCTAATGGTTGATTACAACACCTTGAACACACGAGTGTGATGTTTTCGTTGCTAATGGTTGATTACAACACCTTGAACACACGAGTGTGAATGTTTTCGTTGCTAATGGTTGATTACAACACCTTGAACACACGAGTGTGAATGTTTTTCTGTAATCACAGAACCGAGCAATCCTAAAACACAAAAGCGGCTGAATTTTCAGAATTTTACAGGATGCACATAAATCTCGGGAGTGTTTTATTTATATTTACTTGCTTATATCTGGTCATATTGTGATATATTCAAACATATTGAAAAAAGAGAAAACGAACCAATGAAAGATTACCGCGCTTGTATTCAAGCTACCGCAGTCCAAAACTTTGAAATATTTTTTATGGATTCTACAGAGAAAAGGCATCTTTATATGAATAGAAAGTAAACTTAATGATAGAATATTAAAAGAAAAATGTGGGATACTGCTAGTTTTATCCTGCTATAGCATACATTGCATACACCATGATGTAGGTTTTTTTTGTTAATTGTTATAAACACATATACATTCTTCAATTATGTCTATGAGGGAGTAGTGAAACTTTTTTTTCCAAATTATTCTCTTTTTTTTCATGACAATGAAAAGATATATGATGCAGTTTTAAAATATCTGAGAATTACATGTCTATTCTCAATATACAAACATCAGACTTTGCTTTATATTATCAATACCATTCAAAACTATTCTTATTCCTAGGCAATGTTATTCTCGAAATTATTTTTGCAGTTGTTTATAGCCAACGACCAAAGTAATTTTCTAAACATTTTCGACTTTAACAAATTCTGATATTGCATAGTTAAGCATAGTTTATTTCTTAATTTTTCAAAAAACAAATTTCAAGTAGAAAAAGAATATAATATTAATGTAAAAATATATCAAGTTAATTTAAAAAAACCATTATTGTTTGCATTTTGTTGGAAATAGTTAATGTTTATCACATAATTAACAAAAGAGGAATTTGTTGCTGAGCATTTATCTAATTTATAAATAACCCATCTGTGATTTGTTTCTAAAAATTGGTACAAATAATCTTCTCACATGATTAAGTAAAATAACATTTTTTTAAAGAAGGTCCATGAATCTCGGGAAAATCGTGCGATTTTATAGTTTAGCTATTTAGATAAGACATGCGAAGTTGAATATGAAACAAAACTGACGCATTCATTTACCGGTTTGAAAAATTGAATTTACATTTAAGTAGTGCTGAAAGGATTATAATCCGTTTAATGTATTTCAAGGAATGTGTCGAATAAGATGTAGATTTTGAGCATGACTCTGCTTAGTCATATAGTGTTTACATATCTCAATTGATATCTTATGCCAGTACATGTTTACATTATACTGACTTCATATACAGAAGTGTGCTCCTTTCGATAACACTGCTCAAACTGATTCATGAGGAGGAGATATTAAAAATGACATTCCGTAAATTTTATAGACACCATCACAAATTGGTGTCTGTTTCTAACTAATGATATTTTTACCACTTCTTAGATTATGGTTTAACATCTATATCGTTTGTCTGCTAAGTATCAAACGTGACCTATTCCGGAATATAACTTCTTTATCAAGTGTGAATTTGCATATAATACTGTACGACGAGTCTTGGTATTTCGTACATCCAACATTCATGTACTAATTTTTGTTGTTTCTGTTATGGTTTTGGTTGGATAATTTTCATGCCTTATCGTCTGTAATTAAAAAAAATATAAGGTTACTCATTAACAAATTATGTGGACGAGTATTGTGAACATAATTGTATAAAGTTCGACATTGTATGTTAGCTATGTAAGCGCGTCCCTGTTTTTGTATACTGTGTATTTTGTCGTTGATGAAATATGTTTGTTGTTGTTCAGCAGTTTACATGTTGTGTAGACTATTATATTGTTTGTTGTTTTTTGTGTTTCTCTGTGATTCTTCTTGCGTGTGTGTGATCTGTCTCGTAGTGTTGTCATTTTATCAATATTTGTTTACATTGTCATAAAGCGGGAGGCTTCGCTAGCCATTAAATTAGGTTCAACCCACCATGTTTTCTTATAATGCCATATGCCAAGTCAGGAACCTTATATAGCTAACTTCTGGAACTTTACAAGAAAGTCACAAGCCATATAGGGTACTTTCGATATTTAGCATCATAGAATATTTTAAAACTCTATAAATATCATAAAATGTCATTTTGAGTTTCTGGTTAATAACCAAGAATCTGGTATTTCCCCTCTATATTGTAATTGCCTTTGTATACCATGTTTCATCTTTATTCTATAATTATATTTCTATAAGTTGTGACTTTTACTTGTACCTTTGTGAACGTGGGTTAGCAAATCGAATCGGAGAATTGGAGATAAAGGATACTACAGATACAGTTAAGTCGGCTTCATATCTTGACTTACATCTAGAAATTGACAATGAGGGTCGGTTGAAAACAAAACGTTACGACAAGAGAGATGATTTCAGCTTTCCAATTGTGAACTTTCCATTTCTAAGTAGCAACATTCCAGCAGCACCTGCATACGGGGTATATATCTCCCAATTGATACGATATTCCCGTGCTTGCATTTCCTATCATGATTTTCTTGATAGAGGGTTACTGCTCACAAGGAAGCTATTAAGCCAAGAGTTCCAAATGGTGAAGTTGAAATCATCCCTTCGTAAATTTTACGGACGCCATCACGAGTTGGTTGACCGTTATGGAATAACCGTTTCACAAATGATATCGGATATGTTCCTTACGTCGTAACTACAATCCCCTTCCCTTTCATGAATGTGACCTAACAAATTAGACTATTTACCGGATTTGTAATCACATAAGCAACACGACGGGTGCCACATGTGGAGCAGGATCTGCTTACCCTTCCGGAGCACCTGAGATCACCCCTAGTTTTTGGTGGGGTTCGTGTTGTTCATTCTTTAGTTTTCTATGTTGAGGTGTCATGTGTTCTATTGTTTTTCTGTTTGTCTTTTTCATTTTTAGCCATGGCGTTGTCAGTTTGTTTTAGATTTATGAGTTTGACTGTCCCTTTGGTATCTTTCGTCCCTCTTTTAGCAATATTTGTTGTAATAATGAAAACGTCACATTATACAGTTCATGCTTCGAAGCTCTTTTCTGTATTTACCTTCACTAGGAACGCGCAAAGCCGAATATTTTGCAGCCAAGGATGTATAAGCAGTGAAACAATGGACGAGACATATGACTGAGCAGGTCCAAAAAAATAAAAGCAAAATCCATCTTAAATCAAATTTACACGCAGGAATTTTACTTGAATCATTTCCCTGTTATCTTTGTGTGTTTTTAATCTTCAAGTTAAAAGTAAAAACAAGTTTACAGATGCATATATATCACAATGCATTTTGATCAATATTGACGAGATTTCTAATTTTCCGTTCTTGTACTTAATAAATGCTAGACTAAGTGCATTTCATTTTATACAGGTAAGAATTAATTAGACATTTAACAATTCTTATTTTTATTGTCTGCTTAAGACAGCTTTAAAGAGGCGGAAATGAAACTGTGATGTTAATTGAAAATGCTGTTTGGAATTATCAATTTCAAGTCGTGAGAGTATCCTTAATTACTGTAAGCTAGTTCAAATCAAATTACAAATAACAAATGAATTAAGTTTCGCAAGACTAAAATATCAAAAGGTAAACATCCAACGAATAGCATGTAAAGACGTCATAAATAGTCTAGGTAAAGATGAATTGATACAAATATGAAAGTAGGTTCAAAACTGTACATTTTATACGTAAATAAACTCATCATAGATACCAGGAATGAAATTTTATATTCACACCAGACACGCGTTTCGTCTACAAAAGACTCATCAGTTACGCTCGAATCAAAAATGTTTAAAGGGCCAAAACGTTTGTTTTAATGTGCAAAAAGATCTAATAGTAGTATTCGAAACTTATAAGGGATTCTTGTAACCTCAAATATCTACAAAAACATCATAACAAGTAAGCATACTCTGGTGAATTCACTGTCCTCTAGGAAACTACATCTTAACAGACCGTATTAATGAATTTTAGTCGGTATTCTTTTCGTTAGATCTTTTCTACGAACTTTTTATTTAAATAGACACAATATACGATAAAGAATTTTCCAAAATGATGGAAAATTATGATAGACGGTTACGATGAATTACTTTTTTACGTTAGCAACGTAATTACCTCCCCTGTAACTGTATCGTATGCCCTTTAAAAAGTAAAATCTAAAAAAAAATGAATTCTGATGAAAATTCAAAACGGAATGTCAAATGGCAAAATCAAAAGCTCAGACTCGCCAAACGAATGGACAACAACTTTAAACCACAGTCTAATGTAAGACGTTGATTTCAAACATGACTTTATACTTTATTTTCAAACGGTTTAAGATTAAGTGATAAATAAATATGATACAGAGGTGTTTAATTTGAGTTTAAGAGCTTGGATGAATTCAAAGCGATTCCAGTATGTTCGACTGTTAAAGTTCATCTTTTATTTGTAAATCTTTAAAGCTTCTAAACTTTTCATGATCGCACGTCAATACAACAAAAGTACCTCTAAATTATCCCACTAAATAGTATTCAACCTTTCTAGTTTTTGTCCTCTTCTATAGGTTTAACAATCAATAAAAAAGAGACATATCATTATATTATTTTTATTTGTTAATAACTACATAAGATGTATTTTTCATTATAATACGGTATTCTGATTGGCGAACTGCGATCTTGTGTTATTTCTAATGCGGAGTTCACATATTGGCGATTATTGCTACCGTTTGAGATCAGACAGCGATACGACACGAAAAGTGAAAAAGTCGGATTACTATCTTAAATTATCTGGAATGTCCTATCATTGTCTGAACGCAGTCGTTTAAGTTCGTAACAAATTCCCACGGGTCGGGAAGGGTCCGAATAGTTCGGCGAAGCAACCCGACAGTTAGGTGCGTCCTGTTACATTCGGGGAAACTCAGCCGATTTGTCTAGTCGGATTACAATCGTGCCTATGTCGTGACAGATTCTGCTGTATCGGATCAAAATCCTAACAATGTTCTGTGTATTCTGGACGGTGTCCTGTTGAACGGGAATGATCTGGAGAAATTTTTCATTGTTGTTTTTCTGCCGATTGAGTCCGGATTGCATCTAGATCTTGTCGATTTCGAACCGTTTTTGTCGAAACCGTTCCGGAACAGTCCCGTTATTAATACAAAATTCGTCAATGATACCCACGTCAGAGTCCCGACAATTACAGAATACAATACGACTGAGACCAGACAAAGCCGTTTGCAATGCGATAGAGCGGACCGTGATAGGATTCCGTTCCGACAGTACCCGAACATCCCGAGATTGCCGACAGTTTTCGAACGGATAACTTCCGTCAGCGTCGGTTCACTGTCTGGTCACTGTCGGATATCTGTCGGATTATATTCGGTAGAATCGAAACGCAGTCCTGACAGACTCGGTCGAATTTTAACAGGCGAAAGATACAAATTAAATTAGAAGCGGATTGAGAACAGGATTATCGGGTTAATCCGCTTGGAAACGGTTGAAGATTGACGCTTCCTGAACAATATCTGATTGTTGTCGTGATTAAATTATTTGTTTTACAAATTTTAATAAAAGTTTGAATTTCCATCCACGATTCAAAGGATCTTGATCAGACTTTTGACAAATTTTAATCGGGAATGGGCCTGTCAAGGATGGCAGTAAAAATCGTGAATGTGTGACCTAAGCTTGAATCAACTTCATTTCAAAATGAATTGTAACGTCATGTTGACAAGAGCTGTTACAAGAAAGTGCACAGGTATATGAATGAAAAAATGTCCTTACAAAGTAGGATTTATCCCTCCCCAAGACAAGATACTTGTATCTACGCTCGTTATTCTTTATAATGAAACAAAGTAAAACCAACTCTTTCAAATTGTTTTATAATTTGGGAATGGGGAATACTCGTATAAAGTGTAGAAAAGTCAAATATTTTAATACTATTGCAAGATGAGAGAGTCTTAGATTGTATGTACTCTAAAAGATCTTTGGAATTTTTTAGTATCCACATCTGATTCACACCACCTCTAGAATAGGCAGTTTCACAATAACCTTGGAGCCAGGCTTTGATTGCTGATAAAATAGATGTTAATAATTTAAAAAGAGGTTTCGTGGAGCACTCGGAAGACCCAGCAATATACCGTTGTTTGTAAGGACACTTATGTAGTTTAGGTGTCCAATACAGTGATGGAAGATCCAGTTCTTCATCTTTGGTTGAAATTCCAAAGAAACATAGAACAGACCTATGATTATCCAGGATTTCCTCTTTGGTAAGTGTCTTTAGGGTATATGTTCAGTTTCCAAGTGAATTGTCAATACCTAATTCAGTTATCAAGCAGTTTATGTAATGATATTTACACACAAAAACGATGTTGTTTGGGGCTTATCTGCGGGGACAACAACATATTAGGACAAGTGTTTTGCAACATTTGTGTCTTTAAAAATTGACGTAGCGTGGGTATTGATAGACCCATTTAGTTTCTTAATTCGGATTTGCATTTACGACCTCACAACCTTAATCAATTCGGAAATAGTATATACGTCTTCTTTCTCGCGTTTAGCCCATTGCCTGGCATAATCCTCGACTGAATCCATCAGTATTTTGAAGTTGTATTTCCAATTGATGGATTTAGGTTCACGATATTTCGGACCTTTGGATAACAAATTTCGCAGGGAAGTGGTATTGATTATGTTGCGGTTTCCGGTTAACGTGGCCAGCCGGATTATATATGAATTGGGAACTAGCACAGGTGCAATCAGGAGGTTTAGACTTGAAGTCGTCAATGTTGAGATCCTGCAAAACGTGTTTGTAATTGAAAATTTTAGTTGAAACTGGTTTGGTATAGGAATAAGAAATTATCGGTACAGACTGATCTTTAAAATAAGGTGGTATTTTTGACTGAACTAATTTATGATGAAGGATATTGACTAAGTTGACGCCATCGAGACCTTTGTTGGCAAAGGAAAGTTTAAGAAAAGATCTCTTCTCTTTTTCATCTTTTCCAATGTGAACTCGTTTGGAAAGTCTGTGACTTGCAATATCCAAAATGATAACTGTACGTTTGTTTTGGTTTGAAGAGGGGTTTGTAACAGTGGTTTCCAAACAAAAATTGAACAGAGAATGACGTTTTGAAAGGGGTAATGAATAAAGTTTCGTGCGAATGTGATGAATATCTAACGGCTTTTGTATAAATGGCAGCAAGTCATTAATAGAGACATCATGCAGATTAGGTGATGTATAATGATGATGACCATGACTACGTCTACGTCGAGGAGTAGAGTTGAATATATTCATCACATTCACCGAACTACACGAAGGACTAGATATAATACCTATACCATCAATTTTGTCATTGCAACCATATGGTGTCGCAGTTCCCAATTGTCGAATCCAGTAGTCTTCTTTTTGTCTACGGAGAGGCGTTGCAAGTTGTGGATTGTTAGTCTTCTGGTCATAGAAACGATTGAATGATCAGGCTGATTAAAATGCTGGTACAGAATGTCGTATGCATTGAGGTTGATATCTGATCTATGGCCGCACATACGTTTGTTTAGCCTTCCTTTCGTTTCACCGACGTAAACCAATCCGCAAAGGTTACACTCTAATCCGTAGACGACATTTATTGATTTACACTTCAGATCATCGTAACTCCTAGTAAAATAAGACTTTTTACTTAAACTGCTAGTGAATTGAGCATCTGTTATTAAAATTTCACAAGTTTTGCAGTCAATTGTTCCACATTCCGAAATGAGACAGTGTTGTTCAGAGTCATCAAAATCCAAAATGTCTTTAGGGAGATATGGAAGTAAGTTAGACTTTACACATGAATATATTTCTTAAGAGAGATCGACCTTGTTGAAACTAAAAAATATGTAAAAGAAAGAAGGCGGATATGTTACCTGAGCAACTGTCTAAGATAATAAATTGTTTAAAATTGATTGAAATAATGTAGAAAAAAATTCTTGATATGTCACATTGTCCTAGATGCTACTGTTATGGTAACGAACAAAGACGACGACTCTTTTATGTAATGAATCTGAATAAATAATACCCGATAAAGGTGACTATACATTAGACCGCTTTTACAACTTATTGAAGACTGTTTGTTTACAAAACACCGCAGATATTCTTCAATTACTTTGAAACAGATACCCGTAATTCCGTCCAACGAGCATATAACAGCGTCATTTTTGCGAAGCTGTTACTTTAACTATACTCAATACATCTTGACATACACAATCTACAACACTGTCGCTTGCATATTAGATAACGACTATTGGATTTTTTTGGCAGAGGAAAATTTTGTACATAAGTATAACGGACTGATGGTAAGTACTTAAAATCAATAATATTTCTAAAAACAGAATGAATCATAACACTATGAGGTGAAAATGGTTTTTCCGTCAGCGAAGAATTCCGCCGACAGAAAATTAGTGGTCGTCCCCGTGATGATCCTAATAAAAATTTAAAAAAATGTGTGTACTTAAGCTTTGACCTTATCCATTATTATTTGTTTGAATAACGATATATTAAGAAGTACATTTACAATAAATACTGTAACTATAATAACCGGAAATTTCATTAATTATCATTACAAATCAGGTTTCTCCAACAAGAAATTAAATAATTTAAGCTGTATAAAAAAAATCTAATTTTACAGAACGTAAGCACATCGTGACTGTAAGCAACTGGAAAAAAGTTAATTAGTTAGTAAATATGATTTAAATAACGTAAAATACTGTACTGGAACCCCTTGTCTTCTTCAAATGTTTGTTCCGACAATAATTTCATTAAAGTCGACAGAAACGTTGACAGTAGAATTAAAAAATGTGATAATTCGTATTACTTTTATATCATTAAAGCAGTATAACTTGCAAAATTCATTATCGCCAAATTGCCTCATACTCTTTAAAATGATGAATAACATACCAAATATATACCAAATTTACAAAGTTCTATAGAAAACAAAACAATTGATGAAATCGAAATAAATGGCGAGCTTTCATGTGTATTTAACGACTCGACGCTATTTAATTAACAATTCGGAGACCATCAATGGTCATGTTACCCGATAAAGACATGAACATGATAAATGCATGTATAAGTATAAATAGACAAACAAGCACATACAATAGTGTTAGACGGTTTGTCTTTGTCTCTTTGATCTCACTCCGTCGACTGAAACAATAAGTAAATACCTTTATACGAAAAATTGTTTGTGTGTTGAATCACTACACGAAATAGTTCCTTTGTTTCATTTTAAAGGTTGGCATGGTTTTTTTTTATGGTTATCAGGGTCCGACACTAATGGTTGTCCTATTGTCCTGGGCAAGTAAATATCCTATTCGGACAAGTAAAAACATCATCTTGGTTGTCCGATCGGGCAAGTGAAAACAAAATTGTTATATGATTAAAATTTCACATAAACTCTTATCACAGAGATATGTCTCGCCTTTTGGTAATTTTGATTATGCAAATGTTGAAACCAAAATAGCAATACTTTAACATCTTACACAAGTTATGTAAATATTCAAAGTCAATAAACCATCAGTCCATGACTGAGTTACATGGCTAAACAATCTCCATGTAAATGAGATGTGCCAATGCTTATTCAACTGCATACCAAATACCATTGATTTATTGTTTCCAAACCTAAATACAAACATTAACTTGTAAACTATGTAAAAGTTTCAAAGTTAATGAACCATGAAGAGGGGGTGGGGCTATATAATCTCCATGGAAATAATACTTGCAAATGCCAATAAATTTGCATACCAAATATCATTAACTAAACATTAGCAGTTCATCTTAAACTGATCTAATCACAACTTATGGTTCCCCATAAACTGACCTAATCACAAACTAATACATGTAAAATAAGCAAAAGTTTCGAAGTCAATAGACCATGACTGAGGGGGCAGGGGCAAATAATCTCCATGGAAATGAGATGTGCAAATGCTTATACAACTGCATACCAAATATGATTGACATATCACTAGTGGTTCACCATAAACTAGACCTGATCACAAACTAATACTGTTGACGCCGTCGCCATCGCCGCCATCGCCGACGCCGGAAACATCATACCTACGTCTCGCTTTTTGACTCCGTCAAGGCGAGACAAAAATCAATAGTGTCTGTTGTTTTGTCCATAGATAACTCAGTGATAACACTGCACAGTCGAGTAAAGTGGTCTTAACCCCCCCTTCAAATCATGAATGCATATATTTCGTCATTTGTTCGCACTGAATTCTCCATTTTACCAACAAAAGATCACGTTCAAAATTATTGGCCAATCAGACGGAAGCAGCTTTGCTTCGTCATTATCGTTATCAATCGGGACACTTCTTAGGAGTTTCCGACACACGTGTTATTACTAACGACCAAGGGAAAGCAGAGGTCTAATTTTCTTTGTTCTAACTTTAGAATTTGACATCGGATGTATATTTCCCTTAGATGGAAAAACGTAAAAGCTTGCAAGAGAAAATGAAATTAAACTTTAAGAAATTTGTCAGTTGTTGTCAGTTTATCGAGAAAGTTTTTTTTTGAAATGGCATTTCTTAGATAAATTATTATGAAATAAGTATCTCTATGTAAAGGATCAAATTCCCATATATTCGTTGATCTTTCTCTTCCTCCTCGGCTCATATATGCCTCATAGTATATAAAAGTTTGGGCATGTAGATTTCACTTTCGGACAAGTAAAAGTAATAGGGCACTTGCCCAACTGGACAAGTTGGTATAAAAGTTAATGTCGAACCCTGGTTATAACTACACATGATAAACAAATGCGCTACCCATCTCTAGCTAAGGTTCAATTTTTAAGGTTACCATATCAGGTCGAATTATTATCTTGCAAGACAATAATATATCAACGATATTTTGAGCTTATTTTTGACAAAATTGAACCAAACTGGTTACTAGTATTCCGCCTTTATTTACATTTAAAACACATAAAAACACACTTCAATTTTGTTGTCTCAATAGTAGCTTATGTTCAACTTACTATCCCTTGTAAACATAAGGTTGAATTATAGGGCATTCAGGTTTTTTTAAACGACAACTTTCTCGTCGTTAAATGTTCACACGGTAATATATTACGAATACATGAACTCGGCTTGTTACGAAGTTCAAATGTAAATATAGAATTTCACAAATTTCGAATATTTTTTAACCTTTGACTTTCAATTCTGGATTGTCATACAAATAAGAGCAGTTATTTTTTTTTCTATTCCAAAGCTTACAAGACTTTTATCGAATTTTGCATTGCTGCAACCATTATAAAGATTAAAAATGACACTCCGTAAATTTTATGGACACCATCACGAATTTGTTGATCTATACGATGTGTCTGTGTCTAAAATGACTAACGACATTTTACCACGTCTGAGATTGTGGTTTCACAAGTAAGTACCGACAGTGACCTATACATAAAACCTATATGACTGTTTTTTGCCGAATGTGAATTTGCATTGATATACGACATGTCTTTGTATTTATACATCCAACATTCATGTATTTAGTTATGATGTTTCTATTGTGCTATGTCTTATCATTTGTGGTTTTATTTTTGTATTTTTGGTACATTTGACATATGTCTTATTTGTAAGTTTAGTTGAGTTAATTACCTTTTTCCATGAATAAAGTATTGTATTAGTCCAAATAATTTTGACGTCGTCAACAAGCATATATTTAGAATAGTCTTTCAAGACCGTCATAGTCAAGATAATTTTTAGGACGAGTATTGTGAAAATAATTGTGAACTTTTGGATCTCGTTCCAAATTGTGTGAAGTTGAAGATTATATATACGTCTCTAAAATACGTCACTGTTTTTGATCCTGTGTTGTCGTCTATTAAATATGTCCGTTGTTATTCTACGGTTTACATGGTGTAATGTACTATTATATTATTTTTTTATGCTGAGTGTTCTTGCGATTGTTTGTACTGTTTTCATATCACGTAGTGTTGTCATTTTAGCGATATTTTTTAACATTGCAATATAAGCGGGAGGTTTGGCTAACTTTATCACCAGGTTCAATCCACCATTTTTGTCTTCTTAAAATATTCTGTACCTATAAACTAGGGCAAAAATGCCACACATGTGTCACGCATGTACCTAAAAACGCATGTGTCACAGGTGTGTTACATGCGTAACACATGTAATTCTTGCCACGCATGGGAATCATGCGTGGTTCACATGCGTTCACATGTATAGCACACGCATGTGAATCACATGTGTCAGAAATACACCTGTGTCACGCATGTGTTGGATAATGCATGTGACACATGCGATATTTGCATGTGTAACACATGTATACTTAAACCCGTTTTACCATTTATCATAAGTGACACACAAAAAGGTTTTATTAAAGACAGATTTATGGGTGAGAACACACGCCTTTTATATGATTTGATGCACTATCTTGAGGAAAATAATAAGACAGGTCTTTTATTACTTGTTGATTTTGAAAAGGCATTTGATTCCTTGGAATGGTTATTTTTAAAAAATACTTTGAAAAGCTTTAATTTTGGGCCTTCTTTATGTAGATGGTTTGAAACTTTATACTCAGGGGCATCAAGTTGTGTTATAAATAATGGACACATGTCTAAGTTTTTTCATTTAGAAAGAGGTTGCAGACAAGGAGATCCTCTTTCTCCCTATTTATTTATAATTGGGGTTGAATTATTATCTTTGAAATTAAAAGGTAATCCTGACATAAGGGGAATTACTATCAATGATGATGAATCACTTTTAAGCATGTACGCAGATGACACATTCCTTATGTTAGATGGAAGGGAAATATCGTTGAGGGAAACACTTTCATGTTTTGAATCTTTTTATAAAATTTCAGGTTTGAAAATAAATGCTTCAAAGACAAAAGCACTATGGGTTGGAAGTAAAAAAATATTCTGATCTTATTTTATGTCCAGACTTAAAACTTCATTGGTCACATTCAAATTTTAAACTTTTGGGGATTGAATTTTGTTTAGATTTAAGCTGTATCACAGAAATTAATTTTGCTAAGAAAATTAAAGAGGTCTCTGCAATTTTGAAGAGCTGGCAACATCGAAAACTCACATTATTAGGAAAAATTACAGTAATTAAATCACTTGCTCTTTCAAAGTTGGTCCATTTATTGACTGCATTACCAAACCTATCACACTCCAGGTTAACAGAGCTCACTTCATTATTTTATGATTTCATATGGAATGGAAAACCAGACAGAATTAAGCGAAACACACTTGTTGGTAATATTTCACAAGGTGGACTTAATATGGTACATCTTCATTCATTTAATATCTATTTGAAAATTAGTTGGATAAAAAGACTGCTGGCAAACCCTAGCGGTGGCTGGCAGCAGTTGTTACTGGCAGACCTTATGAAGTATGGGGGTGAAAGGGTTTTAAATCTTCAGAAAGAAAAGCTGATTGAGATTGCTAAAAGATGTAAAAATTCTTTCTGGAAGGATGTTTTACTATGCTTTTCCGCTGCAAAACCTATTACTGAGATTTCTGTCAGTGACATTTTATCCTTAGATATTTTGAACTTTTCTTCTTTGGATGATTTCCCATATTACATTCAATGGGAAAAGGGGGGTGTGCAGTCAGTAAGTGACCTTATTAATCGTGAAAATATGATTTTTTATAAATTTGAGCAATTTCAAGAAAAAGTACAAACCAACAATTTTATTAAATATTATGGTTTGATATCAAAAATCCCTAACGCTATGAAAAAATGCCTTAAAGATAACTGTCTAAATCAAGATTTAGATAAGTCTAACACTGGTGATACTTTCTTAAAAAAAATCAGGTGTAATGTGAAAGCCAAATTTGTATATAAAAACTTAGTAGATGAAGTTATTCAACTACCAACAATTAAATTTTTGAAATGGGCAGAGCTGTTAGTTATTGATACTACAGAATGGTCAGAGTATTTCATGATAACAAAAAAGTCTTGTAGAGATGCTTATTTAAGAACCTTTCAATATAA
This sequence comes from Mytilus edulis, assembly GCA_019925275.1. Classification (NCBI taxonomy): domain Eukaryota; kingdom Metazoa; phylum Mollusca; class Bivalvia; order Mytilida; family Mytilidae; genus Mytilus; species Mytilus edulis. The sequence continues at coordinate 68,096,762 of CM034351.1, forward strand.
ATTTTTGCATAGAATTATAGCAACGAATACCTTTTTGTACAAAATCAAATTAAAAGATACCAAGTTATGCACTTTTTGTAAACTTGGAGAAGAAACCATTGAACACCTGTTTTTTGAATGCCCAATAACTTTTCAATTGTGGCAGTCTTTTTTCAATATTGTGAAACTTTTTTTTGTAAATTTTGATCTCAACAAAGAGAATGTGTTTCTGGGTTGCAAACATGAAAGTTTATTATTGAATCTGCTAATCATAATTACAAAGAATTATATATATAAATGTAAATTAAATGAAACAAAACCAAATATGATCGAGTTAAAGAATAAAATAAAGAAATACCAATTTCTTGAAAATCATATTGCAAAGAAAAATGATAAAGTCCAAGTCTGTGAAAAATTTTGGTCTCCTTTACATGTAATATTTAACTAAGTGTTGTTTTCATATTATCTATGTTTAGTTTAGAGAAAAGAAATAATTTATAAATTATGAGCAAATTTATTTCTTTAAAAAAATTGTATTAAAAAGTAAGTCATGATACATATTGTAACAAAACAGATGAGTGAAAGTATTAGTGTTGTATGTGAGTAAGTCAGAGAGAGAGAGAGGAGAGAAAAATCAAATACAATTTATATGTAACCTAAAATATTTTTATTGTTAAAAATTAATTAGTCAGAGATTCTTTTTGTATATATTGCTATATTTTTTTCTTATATATTCTGTATTTACCCCTTGATACCATTGTCAGGTGGTAGTGTAATGGGGGGTGTAAAATCCTGACTATTGAAAAACAAATAAAAGATAAAAAAAAAAATGTATAGTTAAACGCATGTGTAACGCATGTGTTACACAGGCAAGTTTTGTTGACGTGAATTCAAGTTAATATTTTACATCATTTTTACGTTAAATCATTCACATGAAATTGACTAGAAAAATTATTAATTGTGTCCAGGTTGAATAACTTAACATTGTTTTATATTAACATCTAATACCGTGCTAGTATATAGTCCAAATAATTATGACGTCTGGCAAGGCTATTTTATTTTTTTCTGGGACATCCACTCGTCTCAGAAATACATGTAGAGACATAAGGGTGGAATTTGTGTACATATATGCGTGTATACATCTTTGATTTCAAATTCCTAAATACCCAGATTAATTTGAAGGACAATTATTGCTTTATCTGTAATATCTCTATTTTTCTAGAAATAAACACATTTTTTGAATAGGTTATTGATGTGTAAACTTGGGCGACTCACAAACTATAAGGACTTTTATGTATCGTCTGTGGTATGTATATACATTAACATTTTACAAGGCTAAATTAAAAATTACCTGGATCATGTGGTTTGGTAGTCAGAGTAATCTCGGATTAGAGGTTTGGTTGTTCAAGCAAACCATGACCAATTAAACATTGCCAATACTTGACCATTCTGATTATCTGCTTTTTTGTACAGCTCTTTGTAAGAACCAGGCAGAGTGCGATACATGAAGGTTTCCAATTTTTCCTATAATTGGCCTAGTAGAAGCAATAAATGAATATTGCTCAAAAAATAATTTTGAGTGGGAAAATATGAGTGGTTGCCATGGTAACGGACACTTTATTTTTTGGTTGTTAAGCGTGGTAAAATCTTTCAAAAATCAGCTAAATTACCACAATTCAGAGCCTGAGTATGAATAGAATCATGTATTATTCATTAATTTTCATATGTAACATTGATAGAACTTGGTTTAAGCTTCATTTTAGTGAAGATTGCATGTCAACCAAATTTGTAAATTTTTTGAAAATTTTGCGAAAAAATGCATATTTTCAACTTTTCTGAAATTGGAATTTTTGCTGAAATATCAAATTTTCTCTGGTGTTTTTCAGAAAAGTGCAAACGTGTACAGAATAGTTAGCACTGTAGTTATGAAGTTTGGATACTTCTTTACCAGATTTAGTAGTGAAATGCGTGGGATTTTCTCAAGTTTTATCACCATAGCAACCGATTTTTTCCTTGGAAACGGAGTTTTTATTTGCAGAATATTGCAGATTAAGAGCTAAAATGTCCTGAATTGTTTAATAACCGATAAGAAAAATACATAAAAGCTTTAAATTACAATCGTCAAGTGTTAGTGACTTCAATTGTTACCACGGAAACACATATTATCCATAGCAACATCCACTAAAAAAAAGCATAAATAGAAATTTATGTAAAAAAGCATATAAATAGAGGGTGATTATTTTCAAATTGGAATATGACTTCATTCTTTGCTTCACTCACAGTCTTGTCTGGGTTTTTTCTTCTTCAGATTGTTCAATAAATGTAATATATAATGAAACATTGGGGTTGGGGGCATGGAAAAAGGGGGAGGGGTATGTTGATTTTTTTAAAATGTTGCATACAAGTAGATACTTGAGAAGATAATTGCGTTTTGTTTTATTCATTTGAAAGCCTTAAAAAAATGGCATTGACCCCCATTTATCTTTTTATAAATCTTTTACATGTAAAATGATAAGCCATCTGTAAAAGTCTTATAAAATTTAGATTTTTCTTTGATAGTTTTTGAGAATGTAAACCTGCCAGTGTCAATGATAAAGCTATGAAAAGTCAAGAGAGAATATTTTCCCGCCAAAATTTCAATGGCTAATATCTAGAAAACAAGCACATTGATCTGTATTTTTTTTTACTCTTTTGATTCCTTTATTAATCCCCTATCGACATTCACTTATATTTAAATAGAAAGATCCAAAATAATGTCACACAATTGTGAAACTCCAAGTCAAATGGACAAAGGAGTAGGTCCGGTAAGGGCCCATTTTTGCCTCAAATTTCAAGTTCATCTAACGGAAGATTTAAGACACTTTTTAAACACTTTAAGTGTCTATTTCAATAGAATCGATTGGTTAATGTGATGTTGATTTAGTCATTAAAAACGCTCCGATGTGAGCTTAAATATATGACAAATCTATCAAATATGCCAAAAAATGCCACTTTTCATACGGTTTTTGTCCAAAAAAAAGTGGCCGCATCCATGTTCATCCACAACTTTATATATGTTATGTATTATCACTAAATACAACTTGCATTCAAATATTATGGATGAACACGAATGCGGCCTCTTTCGTTTAAGACGGAAACCGTCTAAAATTTAACTAAAATGCTACAATTGTGAAGATTTTATAACATTGCCTAATTTTTTTACAAAATTGCACAAATCCCCAATTTTCAGCCTCAATTTTCTCGAAAACAAGCACGGTGACCTATGTTTTATTTTGTGTTTTATTTTATAACTCGCCAAGGCCTACAACATATTTCAAAATTATAAAAATGACATTATATCGAGAAACTGTATCGGATGCCCTTAATGATGCTAGTACATTGTAGTACGCGATATATGTGTATTGTATGATCAAAAACAGCTCATATTTATGTAGCAGAAACATTCTACTTTCCAATAGATAGCTGAAAGATAACATTTTCACAATTTTGTAAAACTGCTATATTTTGGGGCCAAAAAGGGGTCTTACTGGACCTACTCCTTTATCTTTCTGCTTTAAAATGAATTTTTAATAAGGAAACATTTTTTTTAAATCTCAGAATATGATCAAGATTCTTTGATAGAAAGTCATTGAATTTTCATTTCAATATAATGAAGTATTTTTAAGATGCTTGGGTAGCAATTTGAATAGAGAGAACAAAATTTTATTAATAAAAAATCTTCATTCTATATATTTATTGCCAACCTACTTTACACAGTTCTCAAACGAGAGCTTACTTTGGTAGTATATTTATATTCGGTTATAGCTATATTAGCAGGGTTGGTTTTTTTTCTTCCATATAACCTTAATATACTCAATTTTCTTTGTAAAATATATACTAGTAGTAACAAGTATATCGTTTCTGGGGGCCTTTATAGTTTGTTGTTCAGTGTAAGCCAATGCTCCGTGTTGAAAACCGTACTTTGGCCTAATATTATGATGGTTTACTTTTACGAATAGTGACTTAGATGGAGTTTTCTTATTGGCATTCATACCCCATTTTCTAATATTATTCTACTCATTATTGAAGTCAATGATATGAATTAATTATACAAGCATTTCACTTTGCAATGACTACAATGGTGATACATTTTAATATATACAGCCTCCTCTATTAATAACTACTGTTTCCTTTGAATATTAAATAAGAAATAAGATAACACACAGGTTTGCATTATTTCGCAAACATTGGAAGAAAAATTTAAAAAAATGTGGCGCTAATACGCTTCTGTAGATTTTAAGAAAGGTAGTGCATATGTTAATAAAGAATCGGTGCTCCCCCATTACATACAGAATTGAAAAATGCCAGATACTCGTAATGTTCAACTGATAGAGTTGAGGATGAGCGTCATTTTTCAATCGAATGCTCACTTCATAATAATTTGAGGGAGGAACTCTTTCAGCACATTTCTAGCACATCATGCACATCTCGATGTTAACACAAGAAAACTTTACTATTATGGGGGATACTGACGATTGTATTGTTAAACAATAGGCTTATGGTGCTATAAAGATAATTATATCATATTATTATTGTTGTAAAGTCTTCATGTTGATCCAATCATTATACCGCCGCTTCAAAAAAGTGGGATATACACTAACTGTTTTACCTCTGTCTGTCCGTCCTTCTAACCGTCCATCCGTCAGTCTGTCCGTCAGTTCATCCCTCTGTCCCATGAATATTTTCGTTGCATTTTTTTTCATGAACTACATTACAAGGATTTCTGAAAGGTTTGTTGAAGTCGGCTATATCTGTGATAAGTTTTCAGATTCATTACTCAACCACTTCCTGTTTACCGAACACTTTTCAAATGACAGCCAAATTAAAAAAAATCGTCATATTTTTCTGAGGAACTACAAAAAAATGATTTCTGAAATTTGGTTTCAAGGTTTATATTAGTCAGCTATACTGTGTGATGCTTTTTCAGATTCACAACTCAACAACGAAATATTTGGGCGGGGCATCATCAGTAGTTCGCACCGCAATCACTGGTTGTTTATATGCTTTATAGACCCTTTAATTTGGAAAAATGAAATATTCTGTTCTGTTTTAGTCTATATCATACAGATTTCGAATTGAGTATATAGAAAGTTAAGTATTCGAACTACCTTAGCCTTATGTTATATATACGGATTTATTTCTTTATAAACATGTTATTATATCTAAACGTGAAAATACAGACAGACAATTTTTTTTATCCTGTTACCCTGAGGCTTGACTTGATGAGTGTTTTGGGCTGTCGAAGCAATGGATTGGGTTGTTGGACTAATGGGTTGTCAGACCAATGGGCTGTCGGACTAATGGGCTGTTGGACCAATGGGCTGTCGGACCAATGGGCTGTCAGACCAATGGGCTGTCTGACCAATGGGCTGTTGGACCAATGGGTTGTCAGACCAATGGGCTGTCCGACTAATGGTCAGTCGGACTAATGGTCTGTCGGAATAATGGCGTGTAACCGTCTCATTAACAATTTTACCACATCTTCTTTTTTAAATTAACAGAAAAGATTAAAAAAATCTACATGAAAGTCGAAAAAAATAATATTGTATGTATGACAAAAAGAGGGCTGAAGAAAGGTTCTCCTAAGATCAAATGGTCACTTTTAGAAATTTCTTTAGTTAACCTGGCCATTTGAGGCAAATTATACAGTTAATAGTGACACCAACAAAATTCAAACTTGATCTCTGTGTGCATACATTTTTTTTATAAGATTTGATTGAGGCAAACTAAAATTATAAAATGGAAACCAACTTTGTGACGACTAATGTACTGACGAACATGGGTTAAACCTACTACAACCCCCCCCCCCCCCCCCCCCACCCAAATTGCGGTTTGTTAATATTATGTTACGGGATAATTTTGTGATTTATGCTGGTGGAATAACATCTCAGACGGGTGCGTGCAATAAGAAATTAAGAATTTTCTTACAATTGCTAGCAAATGGTTAGGGCCATAGCTTGCCTTTCCATAAGCCAGGCTGGCCCGGCTATTGTAATCCCATGAAGTTCATCATATGTTAACCTTAAACCAGATTCTCCACAGGGCACAGCTTTATACGACCGCAGGGTTGGGGCAAGTATGGACACAACATTCCAGCTTGATACAGCTCAAAATTTGGATTGCGATTGAATAGTTGACACAGCATAGTTTTCTGACACAGAATGAATGTGGTCTAAGAACTTAAACTTAAAAACTTAAAAATTGGACATTTATCTATCATGATCCAATATCCAAAATCTAAATACATGGTTAGATTCAGCATATAAAGAACCCCAAGAATTCATTTTTTGTTAAAATCAAACTAAGTTTAATTTTTGACCCTTTGGACCTTAATGTAGACTAATTTAAAAACGTGACCAAAAAATATGAATCTACATTCACAGTCAGATTCGGCATATCAAAGAACCTTATTCAATTTTTGATGCAATCAAACAAAGTTAAATTTTGACCCTTTGGGTTCCTAATTACTAAACTGTTGGGACCAAAACTCCCAAAATCAATCTCAACCTTCCTGTTATGGTCATAAACCTTGTGTTTAAATTTCATAGATTTCTATTTACTTATACTAAAGATATGGTGCAAAAACCACGAAAAATGCTTAATTGGGCCCCTTTTTTGGCCCCTAATTCCTAAACTGTTGAGACCAAAACTCCCAAAATCAAGCCCAACCTTTCTTTTGTGTTCATAAACTTTGTGTTTGAATTTCATAGATTTCTATTTACTTATACTAAAGTTATTGTGTGAAAACTAAGAAAATGCCTAAATGGGCCCTTTTTTGGCCCCTTATTCCTAAACTGTTGGGACCAAAACTCTCAAAATCTATCTCAACCTTTCTTTTGTGGAAATAAATCTTGTGTTAAAATTTCATAGATTTCTATTAACTTAAACTAAAGTTACAGTGCGAAAACCAATGTGTCTTCGGACAACGAAACGCAATTATCTTCTCAAAACTATGCTAACAAAAAAAAAACACATGAGCATAAAGAAAGTACTTGAAAAAGTTTCAGAGTGTTTGAGGTCTGAGGTAACCTGTCATTTTCAATGCGGCTCATAAGAATTAGGGGAAAGAAACACTATTGTCGTGTTTAAATCATGACAAACAATAGTCACTTAGGCCTCATACTTGGCCAGTTGGGGGTCATACTTTGTCCCTTATACAATGTACAGAATGATATACTATTTTAACTTTATCATACGTTTCGTCATTGTTGGTGGACACCAATTAAAATTGAGAGAAAGATAAAAACAGTAAATGTTGGGCTTTATACCATAATTCATAAAAACTAAAATTGTGCCAGTGACGGATTCAAAAATTTTCTTAAGGGGTCCCACTGACTGTTAAAGAGGGGATCTCTCTTGACATGCTCAGCTTCGGTAATTATATTTTTACCCACAAAAAGGGGGAGGGACAGAGTGCTCTAAATCTGCCTTTATGCACAACACGAACCTCCAAAATACATGGGTGGACTCAGGTACTGTGAATGATAAACAGTCACGAGTCAGGAACTTCATGCTCAACATGTGGCAACCTAGGTTTTAGGATATTTCAAGGCAAATTTAGTAAGTAAAGACTTTGATTTGATTGGCCATATTGACAAACACGTGAAGACATAGGCGGATCCAGGGGTGGTGCCATTCGTTGGAAAAATTGTTGATTATATAGGGAAGCATTGAAGCATGACTGGAGCGATCCCTCTAAAGTCAGTCAGCGGGCCCCCCATATAAAAAGTTCTGGCCACTGGAAGATAAAATCTGGTGAGCTTTTCGTTGAACACCATGAGGAGATAGTGATAAAAATATTTGCATAGTTCATGAGTTGAAAATTATAAAACAAAATGAATGCACTAGGAAATAACTGTGGTCTCGGACCTAATGCTCTGAGAATAATGTCTCTGCAGATCTCTGCATGATTCTTCATAATAAAGTATACTCAATTATTCTCTGTGATCCTTTATTATATATTTTTGTTTTTTAACGATCTAATTGTTTTGGTCCTTATTTAAATCCCCATTATTGACAGTGTCTGATCCAGAACTTTTCATAAGGGGGCCTCGCTGACTGACCTAAAGGGGAGGGGGCCGCTCCAGTCATACTTCAGTGATTCCCCAGGACCCCCTCCCTTTATCCGCCTATGCTAGATTCCAGACTAACTCTCACATATTATGTAAATGTATGAAAGCTTGGCACGGCGAATACGGAACCCGGAAATATTTTCACCTTTGCCGTTTTTTATACTATGACGCAATCTATGGGGTTACATGGTAAGCGGAAGAAGGGATCCCGTAGACCGCCCTACGTCACGATTCGTGAATTATGCATATTCTATTTATAGGCTATTTATAAAGTTAAACGATTCTGAAAATACTTATTCTAAAAATAGAATATTCTCACCATGTACAACTATTAAAAAAAAACTGATTCAAAATCATTAACTTTCATGAAACACGGTGAATTTGCTTTATTTATTTTTTATCACATGAAAAAAAAGGAAAATGTACCGCATTACAATAGCATATATCATTGTGCAAATATAAATACAGATTCCTTTTTAAAATACACATGATACATTTCATATCTAGATATGATCAACAGTAGTATTTAGTGCCTTAATTATGTTGTAAAGACCTGCAAATGTCACATGCACGTGGTCCCATGGCTTTGGATATACTATGGAGTTAATAATATTTTTATTATCCGTTTAAAAGAGTATTTTTATGTAGGCAAATTGAAAAAGATGTAGCTTACACATGTTAAACATGTTACACGTACTAAGGCTTTACAGGAGTGACTGAGAGGGTGTTTAAACTGGTCTGCGTTTAAAGAAACGAATCTGTAATCTGACCCCCTGTTGTCTGACCATTCTACTATAGCTGGACGTTCTATATAGGAACCATTGTTACTTGTTTACAATAAAGCTACTGTTAGGGCGTTCTACAGGATCCCCTGGTCGTGCTACGAGGTTCTACATGATCCCCTGTTGTCTGAACCTTATATATCTACTACAGAACGTTATATAGGATCCCTTATATTGTTTGTTTATCATGTATACACTAAAGGAAAAGGACGTTCTACAGGATCCACTGGGCAGTCTACAGGATCCCTTGTTGTTTGAATATTACTACCGGTATGTATCTACTATACATGCTATAGTATAGAACGTTCTCTGTAGGAACAAGTTTTTGGTCAGAATTCTTCTGAAAAAGCTCATACCAAATTTATGAAATATATTCTTGGTGTAAACAGAAAGTCAAGTATTATAGTTGTAATGTCAGAGATTGGTAGATTTCCTATGTATTTTACTATAATTTTATCAATGTTAAAATATTGTCATAGACTGGAACGTTTGAAAGAAGGATTATTATTTGATGCATTTATATGTTGTAAACATACAGTTACATAGTTCTAATGTAAATACATGGTATTCTAGTATAGATTATATTCAGAGAGATATTGAATTACCAAATTTTGACCAATCAATTGGTTCTTTATGTCAGTATGTTAAAAATAAACTATGTAAAAGTTCTTTCATATTTTGGAATAAACTATCAAACAATTAACTCCGAAAAAGAGAAAAAATTGTTTTAAAAAAGAAAAATATTTAGAATTACAGGACTTCAAAAAAAGACAGTCAAATTGTAAATTAAGAATAAGCGCTCATTTAAAAATGGAGACAAACAGATATTCAAAAAAACATATAGAAAGATCTGAGCGTCTTTGTTCTAATTGCTCATTCGGTAAAGTTGAAGATGAGCTTCATGTTTTATTAGAATGCCCTCTTTATGGTATTCAAAGGGACGATTTTTTCCAAGACATTTCTAACAATTGTTATAATTTTATAAATTTAAATAAATCTTCTAAATTTTTATGGCTCTTGACCAAGAAAATGTTACTCTATGGGAAACTGGGCTGTTATATTGGTGACTGTTTTGAATTAAGGAATCAGGTATGAACACTGACACTAAGTCAAGTAAACAATTTGAGAATAAATACATATATAATGTAATTTTATTATTCTTTTATTCACAATATATAAGTGGTTTTTGGCTTGATTCTGACCAATGCTTATATTCCAAATATATATGTATATGCCTCTATAATTGTTGGTTGTTACCAATTACGTAAATCAATTGTATCTGATTTTATGCCGTTTATGGGCCCTGTAATTTTGGGAAAAAAATAAATATAGGATCCCATATTGTTTTTTATAATGTATATACTTAAGGGCGTGTTCTCCAGATCCTCTGTTGTCTGAACATTATATATAAACTATAGAACGTTCTATAGGATACCCTATTGTTTGTTTTTGATGTATCTACCAATCTAAGAGAACGTTCTATAGAACCCCCTGTTGTTTGTTTATCATGTTTATACTAGAGGACTCTCTACTGGATCCCTTGGTCGGTCTGTGGGATCCCCTGTTTTCTCAACATTATATATAAACTATAGAACGTTCTATATGATACCCTATTGTTTGTTTTTAATGTATCTACTAGGCTAAGAGAACGTTCTACCGAATCCCCTGTTGTTTGTTTTTCAAGTGTATACTATAGGGCGTTCTACAGGATCCCATAGGCGGTCTACAGGATCCCTTGTTTTCTCAATATCTACTATATGACGTTCTACCGGATCCCCTGTTGTTTGTTGTTCAGGTTTATACCATAGGGCGTTCTACAGTATCCCCATGGCGGTCTGCAGGATCCCCTGTTTTATCAACATTAGTTATCTACTATAAGACGTTCTATAGGATCCCCTGTTGTTTGTTTTTCAAGTGTATACTATAGGGCGTTCTACAGGATCCCCTGTTTTCTCAACATTATATATCTACTATATGACGTTCTATAGGGCCCCTTAATTGTTGTTTGTTGTTCATATTTATACTATAGGGCGTTATACAGTATCCCCTGGGCGGTCTGTAGGATCCCCTGTTTTCTCAACATTATTTATCTACTATAAGACTTTCTATAGAATCCCCTGTTGTTTATTTTTCAAGTCTATACTATAGGGCGTTCTACATGATCCCATGGACGGTCTACAGAGTCTCCTGTTGTTTATGAAAATTATGCATTTAAGATAGGACCTTCTAAAGGTTCCCCTGTTGTTTATTTATAATGTATATACTATAAGGCTTTCTATAGGATCACTTGGTTGGTCTGCAGGATCCCCTGTTGTCTGAACATTATATATAAACTATAGAACGTTCTATAGGATACCCTATTGTTTGTTTTTGGTGTATCTACCAATCTAAGAGAACGTTCTATAGAACCCCCTGTTGTTTGTTTATCATGTTTATACTAGAGGACTCTCTACTGGATCCCTTGGTCGGTCTGTGGGATCCCCTGTTTTCTCAACATTATATATAAACTATAGAACGTTCTATAAGATACCCTATTGTTTGTTTTTAATGTATCTACTAGGCTAAGAGAACGCACTACCGGATCCCCTGTTGTTTGTTTTTCAAGAGTATACTATAGGGCGTTCTACAGGATCCCATAGGCGGTCTACAGGATCCCCTGTTTTCTCAACATTATATATCTACTATATGACGCTCTATAGGGCCCCTGTTGTTTGTTGTTCATATTTATACTATAGGGCGTTCTACAGTATCCCCTGGGCAGTCTGTAGGATCCTCTGTTTTCTCAACATTATTTATCTACTATAAGATGTTCTATAGGATCCCCTGTTGTTTATTTTTCAAGTCTTTACTATAGGGCGTTCTACATGATCCCCTGGACGGTCTACAGGGTCTCCTGTTGTTTATGAAAATTATGCATTTAAGATAGGACCTTCTAAAGGTTCCCTTGTTGTTTATTTATCATGTATATACTATAAGGCTTTCTATAGGATCACTTGGTTGGTCTGCAGAATCCCCTGTTTTCTTAACATTATATATCTACTATAAGACGTTCTATATGATCCCCTGTTGTTTGTTGTTCAGGTTTATACTATAGAGCGTTCTACAGTATCCCCTGGGCGGTCTACCGGATCCCCTGTTGTTTGTTGTTCAGGTTTATACTACAGGGCGTTCTACAGTATCCCAATGGCGGTCTGCAGGGTCCCCTGTTTTCTCAACATTATTTATCTACTATTAGACGTTCTATAGGATCCCCTGTTGTTTGTTTTTCAAGTGTATACTATAGGGCGTTCTACAGGATCCCCTAGGCGGTCTACAGGATCCCATATTTCTCAACATTATATATCTACTATATGACATTCTATAGGGCCCCCTGTTGTTTGTTGTTCATGTTTATACTAAATGGCGTTCTACAGTATCCCTGGGCAGTCTACAGGATCCCCTATTTTCTCAACATTATTTATATACTATAAGACGTTCTATAGGATCCCCTGTTGTTTATTTTTCAAGTCTATACTATAGGGCGTTCTACATGATCCCCTGGACGGTCTACAGGGTCCCCTGTTGTTTATGAAAATTATGCATTTAAGATAGGACCTTCTAAAGGTTCCCCTGTTGTTTATTTTTCAAGTATATACTATAGGGCGTTCTACAGAATACCTGAGCGATCTACAGGATACCCTGTTTATAAAAAATTATGCATTTAAGATAATACTTTCAATGGGTTCCCCTGTTGTTTGTTTGTCATGTATATACTATAAGGCTTTCTATAGGATCCCTTGGTTGGTCTAAAGAGTCTTTACTTTTCTCGACATTATTTATCTACTATAAGACGTTCTATAGGATCCCTGTTGTTTATTTTTCAAGTCTATACCATAAGGGCGTTCTAAATGATCCCCTGGACGGTCTACCAGGGTCCCCTGTTGTTTATGAAAATTATGCATTTCAGATAGGACCTTCTAAAGATTCCCCTGTTGTTTATTTATCATGTATATACTATAGGGCGTTCTACAGAATACCTGAGCGATCTACAGGATACCCTGTTTATCAAAAATATGCATTTAAGATACTTTCAATAGGTTCCCCTGTTGTTTGTTTATCATGTATATACTATAAGACTTTCTAAGGATCCCTTGGTTGGTCTAAAGAGTCTCTTTTTTTCGACATTATTTATCTACTATAAGACGTTTAATAGGGTCCCCTGTTGTTTGTTTGTTCAAGTATTATACTATAGGGTGTTCTACAGTATCCCCTGGCGGTCTACAGGATCCTCCTTTTGTTAAAAAATTTCATGCATCTGAAATAGAACTCTATAGGTTCCCCTGTTATTTGTTTATCATGTATATACTATAGGCTTTTAAGGATGCCTTGGCAGTATGCAAGATCCCTGTTGTCTTAACATTATATATTTTCTATAGACGTTCTATATAGACCCCTGTTGATTGTTTTTCATGTTCATACTACAAATGTATAAGATTTTCTATAGGATCCCTTGGTCGGTCTGTCGGATCCCTTTTTTTCAACATTATATATCAACTATAGGACGTTCTATATGGTCCCCTGTTGTTTGTTGTTCATTTATATACTATAGGGCGTTCTACAGTATCCCTGGGCGGTCTGCAGGATCCCTGTTTTCTAAAATTATTATCTACATAAGACCTTTCTATAGGTTCCCTGTTGTTTGTTTTTCATGTGTATACTATAGGCGGATTTTTTCAGGATCTCCCTGTTTTCTCAACATTATATATCTACTATATGACTTTTCTATAGGGCCCCTGTTGTTTGTTGTTCATGTTTATACTATAGAGCGTTCTAGAGTATCCCCTGGGTAGTCTGCAGGATCCCTGTTTTCTCAACAATTATTTATGCTACTATAAGACTTCTATAGGATCCCCTGTGGTTTTTTTTCAAGTCATACTATAGGGCGTTTTACATGATCCCCTGGACGGTCTAGCAGGATCCCCTGTTGTTTATGAAAATTATGCATTTAAGATGGACCTTCTAAAGGTTCCCCTGTTGTTTTATATCATGTTATATACTATAAGGTTTTTCTATAGGATCACTTGGTTGGTCTGCGGATCCCTGTTTTTCTCAACTTTAAATATATCACTATAAGATGTTCTATAGGGTCCCCTGTTGTTTGTTGTTCATTTTATACTATAGGGCGTTCTACAGTATCCCCTGGGCGGTCTGCAGGATCCCCTGTTTTTCTCAACATTATTTATTTACTATAAGACCTTCTATAGGATCCCCTGTTGTTTGTTTTTCAAGTGTATACTATAGGGCGTTTTACAGGATCCCCTGTTTTCTCAACATTATATATCTACTATATGACGTTCTATAGGGCCCCCTGTTGTTTGTTGTTATGTTTATACTATAGGGCGTTCTACAGTTTCCCCTGGGCAGTCTGCAGGATCCCCTGTTTTCTCAACATTATTTATCTACTATAAGACGTTCTATAGGATCCCCTGTGTTTCATTTTTCAAGTCTATACTATAGGGCGTTTTACATGATCTCCTGGACGGTCTACAGGGTCCCCTGTTGTTTATGAAAATTATGCATTTAAGATTGGACCTTCTAAAGGTTCCCCTGTTGTTTATTTATCATGTATATACTATAAGGCTTTCTATAGGATCACTTGGTTGGTCTGCAGGATCCCCTGTTTTTCTCAACATATATATATATACTATAAGACGTTCTATAGGGCCCCTGTTGTTTGTTGTTCATGTTTATACTATAGGGCGTTCTATAGTATCCCCTGGGCAGTCTGCAGGATCCCGTGTTTTCTCAACATTATTTATTTTACTATAAGACGTTCTATAGGATCCCCTGTTGTTTGTTTTTCAAGTGTATACTATAGGGTGTTCTACAGGATCCCCTGTTTTCTCAACATTATATATCTACTATATGACGTTCTATAGGGCCCCCTGTTGTTTGTTGTTTATGTTTATACTATAGGGCGTTCTACAGTATCCCCTGGGCGGTCTGCAGGATCCCCTGTTTTCTCAACATTATTTATCTACTATAAGACGTTCTATAGGATCCCCTGTTGTTTTTTTTCAAGTGTATACTATAGGGCGTTCTACAGGATCCCTTGGCGGTCTACAGGGTCTCCTGTTGTTTATGAAAATTATGCATTTAAGATGGGACCTTCCTAAAATCCCCTGGGCAGTCTGAAGGATCCCGTGTTTTCTCAACATTATTTATCTACTATAAGACGTTCTATAGGATCCCCTGTTGTTTGTTTTTCAAGTGTATACTAAGGGTGTTCTACAGGATCCCCTGTTTTCTCAACATATATATATCTACTATAATGACGTTCTATAGGGCCCCCTGTTTGTTTGTTGTTTATGTTTAATACTATAGGGCGTTCTACAGTATCCCCTGGGCGGTCTGCAGGATCCCCTGTTTTCTCAACATTATTTATCTACTATAAGACGTTCTATAGGATCCCCTGTTGTTTGTTTTTCAAGTGTATACTATAGGGCGTTCTACAGGATCCCCTTGGCGGTCTACAGGGTCCCTGTTGTTTATGAAAATTGCATTTAAGATGGGACCCTCAAAGTTCCCCTGTTGTTTATTTATCATGTATATACTATAAGGCTTTCTATAGGATCACTTGGTTGGTCTGCAGAATCCCCTGTTTTCTCAACATTATATATCTACTATAAGACGTTCTATATGATCCCCTGTTGTTTGTTGTTTAGTTTATACTATAGGGCGTTCTACAGTATCCCCTGGGCAGTCTGCAGGATCCCCTGTTTTCTCAACATTATTTATCTACTATAAGACGTTCTATAGGATCCCCTGTTGTTTCTTTTTTTCAATAGGAGTCCCCTGTTTTGTTTTGTATTAGCTTCTAAGTTATCACTATAGGCGTCTACAGTATCCCCTGGCGGTCTCAGGACCTTTTCTAACATTATTTATTTACTATAAGACGTTCAATAGGATCCCCTGTTGTTTGTTTTTCAAGTGTATACTATAGGGCGTTCTACAGATCCCCTGGCGGTCTACAGGATCCCCTGTTTTTCTCAACATAATATATCTCTAAAATGGGCGTTCTAACAGGTTCCCCTGTTGTTTTTTTATCATGTTTATACTATAAGGCTTTCTATAGGATCACTTGGTTGGTCTGCAGAATCCCCTGTTTTCTCAACATTATATATCTACTATAAGACGTTCTATATGATCCCCTGTTGTTTGTTGTTCAGTTTATACTATAGGGCGTTCTACAGTATCCCTGGGCAGTCTGCAGGATCCCTGTTTTCTCAACATTATTATCTACTATAAGACGTTCTATAGGATCCCCTGTTGTTTCTTTTTCATAGGGCCCTCTGTTGTTTGTTGTTATGTTTATACTATAGGCGTTCTACAGTATCCCCTGGCGGTCTGCAGGATCCCTGATTTCTTAACATTATTATTTACTATAAGACGTTCAATAGGATCCCCTGTTGTTTGTTTTTCAGTGTATACTATAGGGCGTTCTACATGATCCCCTAGGCGGTCTACATGATCCCCTGTTTTCTCAACATAATATATCTACTATAGGGCGTTCTACAGGGTCCCCTGTTGTTTGTTGTTCATGTTTATACTATAGGGCGTTCTACAGTATCCCCTAGGCGGTCTACAGGATCCCCTGTTTTCTCAACATTATATATCAACTATAAGACGTTCTATAGGATCCCCTGTTGTTTGTTGTTTATTCACTGGGCGGTCTACACGATCCCTTGTTGTCTGGACATTATATATATACTAAAATAAGGACGTTTTATAAGACC
This sequence comes from Mytilus edulis, assembly GCA_019925275.1. NCBI lineage: Eukaryota > Metazoa > Mollusca > Bivalvia > Mytilida > Mytilidae > Mytilus > Mytilus edulis. The sequence continues at coordinate 68,113,409 of CM034351.1, forward strand.
CCCTATTGATTGTTTTGAATGTTTATACTAAAGGTCGTTCTACAGGATCCCCAGAGCTGTCTACAGGATCCTCTTTTGCACCTGAGAAAGGAAATTTTATAGGTCCCCCTGTAATTTGCTTTTCATGTATATACTATAAGGCTTTTATGATCCCTTGGGCGGTCTGCAGGATCTTCTGTTTTCTCAACGTTATATATCTAAAATAGGACGTTCTATAGGGTCCCCAGTTGGTGTTGTTCGTGTTTATTTTATAGGGCGTTCTACAGTATCCTCTTTTGTCTGAACATTATATATCTACTATAGAACGTTTTAATGGATCCCATATATTGTTTGTTTATTATGCATATATTAAAGGGCGTTCTACAGGATCCCCTGTTGTTTGAACATTATATACTTACTATAGAACGTTCTATATGATCCCCTATTGTTTGTTTATCGTGTATATTCTTATGGGCGTTCTACAGGATCCCCTGGGCGGTCTACAGGATTCCCTATTGTCTGAACATTATACATATTACTAAAGGACGCTCTACAAGATCCCCTGTTGTTTGACTATTATATATCTACTATGGGACGTTCTATAGGTTAGACTGTTGTTTGTTTTTTATGTATATATTAGAGGGCGTTATATATATGCGCCCATGGGCGGTCGATATGATCCCCTGTGGTTTAATAGTTGTGTATCTGTATAGGGCTTTCTATAGGATCCCCGGGGCGGTCTATAGGCTCCCATTGTTTGGTTATCATGTATTCACTAGATTTATCTACTAGAGAGCGTTCTATGGGATCCCCTGTTGGATCTATAGGATCACCTGTTGTGTTATAATCGTGTATCTGCTATAGGGCGTTCTATAGGTTCCCCGGGGCGGTCTATATGATCTTCTTTTGGTTGTTAATCATGAATCTATAACAGGTTGTTCTATAGGATCCCCTGGGCGGTCTATAGGACCCCGTATTGTTTAATAATCGCATATTTGCTATAGGGAATTCTTTGGGACCCCCGGGTCGGTCCATAGGATCCTCTGTTGTTTGTTCAACATGTTTCTTCTAGAAGGTGTTCCATAAAATCCCAGGGTCGGTCTATAGGAGCCCTGTAGTTTTTTCATCATGTATCTATTAGAGGGTGTTATATATATGCTCCCATAGGCGTTCTTTATGATCCCTTGTGGTTTAATAATTGTGTATCTGCTATAGGGCGTTCTAAAGGATCCCCGGGGCGGTCTATAGGATCCCCTGTTGTTTGTTCATAATGTATCTATAACAGGTTGTTCTATACGATCCCCTGGGCTGTCTATAGGATCCCCTGTTGTTTGTTCATAATGTATCTATAACAGGTTGTCTATACGATCCCCTGGGCGGTTTATAAGATCCCCGGGTCGGTCTTAGGATCCCCTCTTGTTTAATAGTCGTGCATCTGCTATAGGACGTTCTTTGTTATCCCTTTCAAAGGGGGCATATTATATTGTTATTGTTCGTTTCTTTTTTTTTCATTTCGTTTATAATATATCTTCTTAAGTGTATAATATATCTTATTGAATTAATAAGATATCTTATAAAGTATAAAAGCTATCTTTTAAAGTTGATAACACCCTGTTATAGATACACGAACAACGAACAGGTGATCCTATAGACCGCCCTGGGGATCCTATAAAACGCCCTATAGCAGATACACGAATATTGCACAACAGGTGATCCTATAGACCCAACAGGGGATCCCATAGAACGCTCCCTAGTAGATACATGATACTTAATGACGGGATCCTATAGAACACCCTATAGCAGATACACAATTATTAAACCTCAGGGAATCCTATAGACCGCCCAGGGGATCCTGTAGAACGCCCTCCAATAGATACATTATGAACAAACAACAGGGCTCCTATAGACCGAACTAGAGATTCTATGGACCGACTCGGGGATCTTAAAGAACGCCCTATAGCAGATGCACGATTATTAAACAATACCAACCAACAGGGGAACATATAGACGGCCCAGAGGATCTTATAAAACGTCGTATACTAGAAACATAATGAACAAACAGCAGGTTATTCTAAAGACCGCGGAGATCCTATAGAACGCCCTTCAGCATGCAGATACACGACTATTACACAACAGGGGATCCTATAAAACGGCCTCTAGTATATACGTAAAGTAGATACATGTTTAAAAAAACAGGTGATCCTATAGAACGTCATATGATAGATATATAATGTTGAGAAAACAGGGCATCCTGCATACCGCCCAAGGGATCATAAACGCCCTATAATATATACATAAGAACTCGTTGGAAGTACTTGATAAATTGCATACTTATATTGGTGATTTTGAATCTGTTCAAAGTTTTGATTTTTCTACCCTGTATACCACATTGCCTCACAATTCTCATTAAGAAAAAATTCACACACCTAATTAAATGGGCATTCAAAAAATCAGAATGTGAATTTATATGTTTAAACTCTTTTAGGTCATTTTTTAGTAGCAATAAACAAAAAAAACTATGTTAATTGGACATGCTTTGATACTATATATGCCCTTGAATTTTTACAAGATAACATTTTTGTTCGCTTTGGGGATTCCGTATATCGTCAAATTATCGGAATTCCAAATGGGAACTAACTGTGCACCACTTATTGCGGACCTGTTTTTGTATTGTTATGAGTTACAATTTATGACAAAAATAAACAAAGACCCATCCAAACAACATCTGATAAACAAATTTAATAATACTTTTAGATATTTGGATGATATTTTGGCTCTCAATAATGACGACTTCAGTATGTATATTAATGAAATTTATCCTGTTGAACTTACTTTAAATAAAGCTAATACTAACAATGACCACTGCCCTTTCCTCGATCTTGATATCTATATCACTAATGGAAAGCTGAATACTAAAATTTATGATAAAAGGGATGATTTTTCATTTCCTATCGTTAATTATCCGTTTTTAGATGGTGACGTTCCCTTGTCACTTTCTTACGGTGTTTATATATCTCAACTTGTACGATTCGCTCGTGTATGTAACAATGTTTTAGATTTTAACGAGAGAAATTTATGTATTACTGATAAATTATTACACCAGGGTTTTCGATATCACAAACTAGTCAAAACATTTACTAAATTTTATCATCGGTATAAAGACATCATTCGTAAATATAGCTCAACATGCAGACTTCTAATACGTTCAGGTATTTCACATCCAATTTTTTATGGAAATATTCTTTATAAAGCACAAAGGTGTCAGTATTCACCTCAGAAACTTACAAAACCTTTGAATAGACTTATTAAGAAGGGATATAATTACGATACTGTTGTCAAGTCATTAAAGATTGCATATTTTGGCGTTAATATTGAGTCACTGATAAGGTCTTTGCATCGGAACTAAACACATTTATTCTAAAAACAGTTGTTGGCATGACACGGGTTATGTTCTTCTCATATATGTTATGATGGTATGATACTAAACCCCTAACGGGAAGGATTGTGCCTGATGTTCATATGATGAAATCATAATCTTTCAGTCAGTTTAATTGAAGTCTGGAGCTGGCATGTCAGTTAACTGCTAGTAGTCTGTTGTTATTTATGTATTATTGTCATGTTGTTTATTTTCTTTGGTTACATCTTCTGACATCAGACTCGGACTTCTCTTGAACTGAATTTTAATGTGCGTATTGTTATGCGTTTACTTTTCTACATTGGTTAGAGGTATAGGGGGAGGGTTGAGATCTCACAAACATGTTTAACCCCGCCTCATTTTTGCGCCTGTCCCAAGTCAGGAGCCTCTGGCCTTTGTTAGTCTTGTATTATTTTAATTTTAGTTTCTTGTGTACAATTTGGAAATTAGTATGGCGTTCATTATCACTGGACTAGTATATATTTGTTTATGGGCCAGCTGAAGGACGCCTCCGGGTGCGGGAATTTCTCGCTACATTGAAGACCTGTTGGTGACCCTCTGCTGTTGTTTTTTATTTGGTCGGGTTGTTGTCTCTTTGACACATTCCCCATTTCCATTCTCAATTTTATAATAAACAAAGATCAGGGGAAGCTATAGAATTTTCTATCTCAGATGCATATTTTTTTTTAACAAAAGGGGAATCTGTAGACCGCCCTATAGTATAAATATGAAAAACAAAGAACAGGGGCACCTATAGAATTTCCTATCTCAGATGTATATTTTTTTAACAAAAAAAGGGGATTCTGTAGACCGCCCAGGGTATCCTGTAGATCGCCCGATAGTATAAACATAAAAAAAAAAACAATCAACAGCTAGGGCATCATGTAGACTGCCCAGGGGATCCGGTAGAACGCCCTTTAGTATTTAAATAATAAACAAAAAATATAGGGGATCCTATAGAACGTCCTATAGCAGATATATAATGTAAAGACAAAAGGGGATCATGTAGACCGCCCAGGGGATCCTATTGAACGCCCTTTAGTATATACATGATTAACAAACAAAAGGGGAGCATGTAGAACGTCTTATAGTAGATGAATAATGTTCAGACAAAACGGGATCATGTAGACTGCCTAGGGGATCCTATTGAACGCCCTTTAGTATATAAATGATAAACAAACAACATGGGATCCTATAGAACGTCTTATAGTAGATGAATAATGTTGAGAAAACAGGTGATCCTTTAGAACGCCCTATAGTATAAACATGAAAAACAATCAACAGTGGGTCTTATAGAACGTCCTATAGTACATATATTATGTTGAAAAACAGGGATTCCTGCAGACCATCCATAGTTTCCCGCAGATCGACTTAGGGATCATATAGAACGCCCTATAGTATAAGGGTGCTATAAACAGTTTCGTATAAAAAAAACTAGGGGTTATTCCCCAACTAAAAATAACCATGGAGGGAAACCCCTGTTTATTTACTCAATTGGTGAAAAAGTATCATGCTTTTTGTATTTGATTGTAAAAATTAGTTAATTAGCTTTGAATTAAAACAGGTTGAATGATTGAAATAATTTTAAAAATTATATTAACTTTACATGTTTTGAGGGGAGACAACACTGTAAACATCCTGTTTTTTTGGCAGTGAAAATTGAAAACTTATTTGCAGCCACTGTAGCATTTTTCGGAGCAGGAAACCGTACCCTGAAACAAGATTTTTTTGAAAGGCCAGGTAAAAACCTACAAATTTCATACAGTTTTGATTATGTAAAATGTGCACGGATCATGTCTTCATGGGTGTGCACATGACCTGGTTTCAAGTTTTTTATGTTCAAATTAGACCTTTTTCCCCCCATGTTCATTGGATGGAATATTTTTAAAATATTAAAAGTACACATTATTTTTATTTCATTATAAACTAGAGAACATTCTGATTCCAGTGATATCTAGTTTTATACAAGTATCTTTGTTAATCAGTCCACCACTAAGGGTCACTTGTGCATGGTCCCTCAAAATGTGACGTCATAGAAAAAAACTGTTGATTGCACCCTAAACATGAAAAACAATCAACAGGGGATACTATAGAACGTCATATGATAGATATATAATGTTGAGAAAACAGGGGATCCTGCAGACCGCCCAAGGGATCATAAACGCCTTATAATATATACATAAAAAACAAAGAACAGGGGAACCTATAGAATTTCCTTTCTCAGATGCATATTTTTTTTAGCAAAAAGGGATTCTGTAGACCGCCCAGGGGATCCTGTAGAACGCCCTATAGTATAAATATGAAAAACAAAGAACAGGGGAACCTATAGAATTTCCTATCTCAGATGCATATTGTTTTAACAAAAGGGGATTCTATAGACCGCCCAGGGGATCCTGTAGAACGCCCGATAGTATAAACATTAAAAAACAATCAACAGGGCATCCTGTAGACCGACCAGGGGATCCGGTAGAACGCCCTTTTAGTATATAAATAATAAACAAACAATATAAGGGATCCTATAGAACGTCCTATAGTAGATATATAATGTAAAGACAAAAGGGGATCCTGTAGACTGCTCAGGGGATCCTATTGAACGCCCTTTAGTATATACATGATAAACAATCAACCGGGGATCATGTAGAATGTTCTTTAGTAAATATATAATGTTCAGACAAAAGGGAATCCTGTAGACTGCCTAGGGGACCCTATTGAACGCCCTTTAGTATATAAATAATTAACAAACAACATGGGATCCTATAGAACGTCTCATAGTAGATGAATAATGTTGAGAAACAGGTGATCCTTTAGAACTCCCTATAGTATAAACATGAAAAACAATCAACAGGGGGTCTTATAGAACGTCCTATAGTACATATATCATGTTGAAAAACAGAGATTCCTGCAGACCACCCAAAGTTACCCGCAGACCGCCCAAGGGATCATATAGAACTAGGAAAGTACCTTTTATTGAATTTAGATAAAAATGTTACAAAAAATTATGCTAAAATAAGAATAAGTAATAGTATGCTGGCTGTTGAACGTGGTAGATACAACAAAACAGCTTTAGAAAATAGAATATGTCCTTTATACCATAAAGAGGTGGAAGATGAATTTCATTTTATCATAAGATGTTCAGAAATTAATAAAACTAGGATCAAAATGTTTGATGAAATATCTAGTATTGTCCCCTGTTTTAATTCAATGAGTGAAGAAAACAAATTTGATTTTATATTTTCCTGCGAAGAATGTGATATTTTACTTATCATTGTTAACTACATAAGTGAGGGTTTGGATGGGGTTAAATGATTAGAGAATAATGCCCTTAAAAAATGAAGATTAGAGAATAACGACAAAAAAAATAAAGATTAGAGAAATGCGTGGTCTAAAAATATAACGAATATTGAATGATTAATAAAAGAAAACGCTAAAAATTAACTGCTAACAGAATTTTCCCTTCTTAAAATTTAAAGAAAATTATCAAAATTAACATTGTAAAAATATGATTAAAGTGAAAACAAACTTGGTAAACCTTTTTTGGTTTCGTGATAACAGACTATAGGATTCAGTCAATGTGAACTGGTTTCCGATACTTCAACTCGGACTTTTAATTCAGTGGCGGATCCAGAGGGGGCGTAGAGGGCGAATAAAACATCTCTTAGTCATTTTGAAATTCAAATTACAGTAACACATTGCGTAGGCTGAGGATGACAATCGTGACACCTTCAAAGCGACACAGGATTTAGCAAGAACATATTGACTTCTATTTCACTATTCCACCAAACAGAAAGTAATGCTCTATAGACTATTACACTCTCATGAAAAAAAAGTTCCACAGCAATAGTATCTAACTACGGAAACATGTTTAACCCCAAACGCCCCAGCCTATTTTAAAATAATATAGCTGAATAATGATCCCCAGTCAGCATAAGCTCTATATAGATTTAAAGTCGTAAGTACGAACCATTTGATTTGAGGAGACAGTCTTAGATATTTGAGAGAAAAAAAATTAACTCTGATTTTTGCCTTAAACAAAAATTCTAGACGCAAAACAAAAATCTTGTCCACTTTTTTGCTATTAGAAACGAAAATTCCCAACAGAATTATTTAGCATTAAATGAACATGATGAATAAAAGCGGGCATATTTTTTTGTGGCAGGGGTTTTCATGTCTGACCGGAATGTCTGTTTCGCCGAACTGATATATAGAATACTTTTTTCAAGACCAGACTGCAACCTGCCTGCTGGGTGTGGCCTTTATGTCTTCATTTGTCGGCCGGCATTTATAAATTCGTTGTCATTTCAGACTCATTCTTAGCCTTTGATTGATTTGGAACCCTTTATTTCCCTTAATGTTGTTGGGTGAAACATATCAACCAAACATTTGGATAACAATTGCTTCTTTGTCTTTCTTAACTCTTCTCGGTCGTATTTCAAATTCAATCGAATAGCCCAGCGTATATCTTGTTAACAACAAGAACTCTGTGAGTTTATTCTAACTTAACTTACAACAAACGTGCGAGAATTTTCCATGCCTATGTTTTACTGACAAATCACACATTAAATGTATCAGTACATAGCTCTTGGATCCAAAGGGAGATACAGCATCTAAAATGTCCAACCATTACACCTTACCAGCAACTACAAAATATGCATGCCCCACACCAGGAACCGTTTAAAAAGTGCATATTTCACTTATTTAATGATTTTAGTCCTAAAAAGGGGCCAAAACAAAATTTCGCCTCGCTCCGCTCGGCGATCTTTACAAACTACGACCACTCTTTCAATAAACCTGAATCCGGCCCTGTTTATAGCTGACTATGCGGTTGGCTTTTATTCATTGTTTAATGCCGTAAAGTGACCTATAGTTGTTAATTTATGTGTCATTTGGTCTCTTTGAAGAGTTGTCTCATTGGCAATTACACCACATCTTCTTATATGTAGTCAAAATCACTGGAAAGAACTGATGAGAATTTGGACTTGTTACTTCAAAGAACTAGCCACAGGCACTTGTTTCTATCCATAGGAAGGTCGACTATCCATATAAATAGATCTATTTATATGGATAGTCGACCTTCCTATGGATAGAAACAAGTGCCTGTGGAACTAGCACTTTATTCATGCAGAACAATACACATCAACACGTCATTGTTGAGAAACAAATGAAAGCCTTGCTGTTGTTTGGAAATCACCGTTCTCATTCATTTAAAAGAATGTTTTTTTACTTTTTTTTAAAGATTAAAGAAAATTGGGGAAAAAATTAGAGAATAATGCATAAAAAATCACTTTTAAAGAATAGACTTATTTTTTGAAGATTAGAGAAAAAAGGGGTGAAAATTAAATGTTTACAGAATAACAGACCCCCCCCCCCCCCCCATTCAGACCCTCATAAGTGAAATGTATAATGAGAGAAACAATTATAATGTCAATATATGAACTGTGTAATTGATGGCTCAACTTATAATATTATATATATTATAACATATTTTTTGTAACATAAGCATAATATTTTAATTGATAATTTTAAAGAAGAGGCATGCTGTCAAAAATAGTACTATAATTAATACTAATGATCTATGTTTTTGTTTTTCTTTCAATGCTACATGTGTGTAGTGTTTAATGACTATCGTTTTGTAATTAATATGCCACTGTCTGTTTGTTTGTTTTTGTTGTATATTTTAGTAACAATCCTATTGTTTGGATTTTAGTATATACATGATTAACAAATAATAGGGGATCCTATAGAACGTCTTATAGTAGATATATTATGTTGAGAAAACAGGGGATCCTGTAGACGTTCCAGGGGATCCTGTAGAACGCCCTATAGTATATAAATGAAAAACAAACAAAGGGGGATACTTTAGAACGTCTTATAGTAGATATATATTTTTAAACAAATGGGGATCCTGTAGACCGCCCAGTGGATCCTGTAGAAAGCCCTATAATATAAACATAAAAAACAATTAACAGGGCATCCTGTAGACCGCCAAGGGGATCCAGTAGAACGCCCTTTAGTATATAAATAATAAACAAACAATATAGGGATCCTATAGAACATCCTTTAGTAGATATATAATGTAAAGACAACAGGGGATCCTTTAGACCGCCCATGGTATCCTGTAGAACGCCCTTTAGTATAAACATGAACATTAATCAATAGAACGTCCTATAGTACATATATTATGTTGAAAAACAAAGTTTCCTGCAGACCGCCCAAGGGATCATATAGAAAGCCCTATAGTATAAACATGAAAAACAATCAACAGGGGGTCTTATATATAGAACGCCATTTAGTACATACTTGATTAACAAACAATAGGGGATCCTATAGAACGTTTTATAGTAGATATATTATGCTGAGAAAACAGGGGATCCCGTAGACCGACCAGGGGATCCTGTAGAACGCCCTATAGTATATACTTGAAAAACAAACAACAGGGGATCCTGTATAACATCTTGTAGTAGATACATAATGTTGAGAAAGCAGGGAATCACACAGACCGACCAAGGGATCCCGTCAAAAACAAACAATAGGGTATCCTATAGAACGTTCTATAGTTTATATATAATGTTCAGACAAAAAGGGATCCTGTAGACTGCCTATGGGATCCTATTGAACGCCCTTTAGAATAAACATGATAAACAAACAACATGGGATCCTATAGAACGTCTTATAGTATAGATACATAATGTTGAGAAATCAGGTTATCCTTTAGAACGCCCTATAGTATAAACATGAAAAACAATCAACAGGGGGTCTTATAGAACGTCCTATAGTACATATATTATCTTGAAAAATAGAGATTCCTGCAGACCACCCAAAGTTTACCGCGGACCGCCTAAAGGATCATATAGAAAGCCCTATAGTATAAACATGAAAAACAATCAACAGGGGGTCTTATAGAACGTCCTATAGTACCTATATTATGTTGAAAAACAGGGATTCATGCAGACCACCCATAGTTTCCTGCAGACCGCCCAAGGGATCATATAGAAAGCCCTATAATATAAACATGAAAAACAATCAACAGGGGGTCTTATGAACGTCCTATAGTAGATATATAATGTAAAGACAACAGGGTATACTGTAGACCGCCCAAGGAATCCTGTAGAACGCCCTTTAGTATATGCATGATTAACAAACAATAGGGGATCCTATAGAACGTCTTATAGTAGATATATTATGTTGAGAAAACAGGGGATCCCGTAGACCGACCTTGGGATCGTGTAGAACGCACTATAGTATATACTTGAAAAACAAACAACAGGGGATCCTGTATAACATCTTGTAGTAGATACATAATGTTGAGAAAGCAGGGGATCACACAGACCGACCAAGGGATCCCGTAAAAAGTCCTCTAGTAGATACATCAAAAACAAACAATAGGGTATCCAATAGAACGTTCTATAGTTTATATATAATGTTCAGACAACAGGGGATCCTGTAGAACGTCCTTTGCTATATGCATGATAAACGAACAATATAGGAGATCCTATAGAACGTTTTATAACTAGAAACATAAGGTTCAGACAACAGGGGATCATGTAGACCGCCCAGAAGATCCCGTAGAACGCCCTAATAGAACATGTAGCTTCATTATAAACAAATAACAGGGGAAAGGAAGACCAGCACCCCCTCGAGAGCACCCCCACCCCACCCCCACTACCACCACCCCCTCACACCCCGTAAAGGTAATTTCTCGTGTCTAAGAACGTGAAAGCTACATGTTTTTTTCAATTTGCCTACATCAAAGTACTCTATTAAGCAAATAATAAAAATATTACTAACTCCATAGTATATTCAAAGTGGGATCACGTGCATGGGACATTTGCAAGTCTTTACAACATAATTAAGGCACCACTACTGTGTGTCATAATATGTGAAATATCATATATATCTTAAAAAGGAATATGTATTTGCTTAATGAGGGCAAAATGATATATGCTACTGTAATGCGGAACATTTTCCTATTTAAGACACCATTTCACGTTGAACGTGAAATAATTTCTGTCATGAACGTTGCACGAAAAATAAAGACTTTAAGGTGAACCTTTTGTGACTGAGTCACTGTCCTCTTGTATATATGAACTCTCTGTTTTACTTAATATTCCCTATTTAGTGTGTACACATTTATGATATAAATAATTTACAGCTTTTAAAAAAGTATATAAAGACATTTTGAACTTTTAAAATGCAAATAAACATGATAAAGGAAAAACATCATTGGCCTTACCGCCTTATCATTTCTTATTACGGAAACAAAATTAAATCAATTTCGTTTTGTCCATGTTGACGATCCCTGTCTAGTGTTGTTGGTTTTTTTTTGAAAAATACTGAGCACGCAAAATACGCATTTGAATCACGAAGCACGTATAAAAATTACATAAGCAGAACATGTTGAACACCTCGCTGTTTTGCACGACTGAACGTAAAATAAAAAAGTAAAAACACGTTGAACGTGAAATAAAAAAAAACCCAATCACGTACCACGAAAATAACCCTCTACCACTCTACATGAAAGTTAATGATTTTGCATCGTTTTTTTAAGATAGTTTTACATGTTAAGAAAATTCTATTTTTAGCATTAGTATTTTCCGAATCGTTTAAAAATAGCCTATAAATAGAATATGCATAATTCATGAATCGTGACGTAGGGCGGTCTACGGGATCCCTTCTTCCGCTTACCAATCTATGGACGCTGGTCAGCTGGATTTTGTTTGAATGGACAAATTAAAACTTAGATAGTCAGATAGTTAATACAAGTCAAAGAACTTGGTTTTTCAAACTAATGGTTCAAAAAGGTATTATAAAAAAATATACTGAAATGGGTTACATTGTCGATTAACTGGAAGAAACCGGGGAACGAAACATTTATTTTAAAAAACCAACAGCCGCAACGCAACAAAAGCTAAAGTGTTTCGTTTTGATGGATGTCATACCAACTTTTTTGTACTTGGAAAGCGCAATGTCCAATGAAAGGTAAATATAATCATCCATATTTTTAGAAAGATGATAGTACACAAATGTATTATACTTTCCAAGAAAAACAATTTGACTTTATCCATGTCATGCACTATAATTGTTAACCCAAAAATCAGTCAAAGATTGGCAAAAACGGAAGCAAGTCAAAGTACTCGCCCCACTCCTGTATATGGAGCTTAGTCTCAGCTACCATTTGATGTATGGGAGAAAGTGGGTGGGGGTTGATGAAATAAAAAAAAATCAAGAACGAGTTTTCAGTAAAAAAATAAACGTCAGATTTATAAAGAGTAAAGAACATGCAGGATAACATTTTCATCCTGTATAAAAGCCTTCAGTAGCGGATCCAGAACTTTTGTAAGGAGGCCCGATAACTGACCGGAGGGGGACCCGGTCCCGTCACTTTTCAGTGATTCCCTATATAAGCAAACAATTTTTTTCCACAAAAGGGGGGCCAAGGCCCTCCCTTGGATCCGCCTATGGCCTTAACAGGATTTTACACGTATCACTACAGATACATATCCTAGCCCCCAAACCCCAACCTCTTGAAAATAAAATGGTAACTACCTTACAGGGTTCGACATTAACTTGTATACCAAATTGTCCAGTTGGGCAAGTGCCCTATTACTTTTACTTGTCCGAAAATGAAATATACATGCCCAAACTGTTATATACTATGAGGCATATATGAGCCGAGAAGGGAGAGAAAGATCAACGAATATATGGGAATTGGATCCTTTAAATAGAGATACTTATTTCATAATAATTTATCTAAAAAATGCCATTTCAAAAAAACGTTTCTCGATAAACTGACAACAACTGACAAATTTGTCAAAGTTTAAATTCATTTTCTCTTTCAAGCTTTTACGTTTTTCCATCTAAGGGAAATATACATCCCATGTCAAATTCTAAAGTTAGAACAACGAAAATTAGACCTCTGCTTTCCATTGGTCGTTAGGAATAACACGTGTGTCAGAAACTCCTGAGAAGTTTCCCGATTGATAACGATAATGACGAAGCAAAGCTGCTTCCGCCTGATTGGCAAATAATTTTGAACGTGATTTTTTTTGGGTAAAAATTTTGGGAATTCAATGCGAACAAATGACGTTATATATCCATTCATGATTTGAAGGGGGTTAATACCACTTTACTCGACTGTCCAGTGTTATCACTGAGTTATCTATGGACAAAACAGCAGACACTATTGATTTTTGTCTCGCCTGGTATAGTCAGGGATATGGCAGTTGTTATCAAAAAGTCCGTTTCTATGTATGTTGGCGTTTGTTTTTGTTGCACCAGTGTTTCTGTTGTTTTGTTGTTTTCCTTTTATAGTTGATGTGTTTCTCTTGGCTTTAGTTTGTAACCCGGATTTGTTTTCTCTAAATCGACTTTTCACTTTTGAACTGCTGTTTACTACTGTTGCCTTTATAGATGTGTAAAATATGAGAAAAAGTTATGAAAAAGTAAAATCACAAAAATACTGAACTTAGAGAAAGATCAATTGGGAAAGTCCATAATCACATGGCAAAATTAAATAACAAAACGCATCAAAAACGAATGGACAAAAACTGTCATATTCCTGACTTGGTACAGGCATTTTCAAATGTAGAAAATGGTGGATTAAACCTGGTTCTATAGCGCTAACCCTCTCACTTTAATGACAGTCTCATCAATTTCCGATATTTTTACATTGATGCGTTAAATAAACAGACACAATAAATATAATAGTCAAAATATGGGTACATCAGTCATCATCGTTTAACAATTTTAAAAGGAACAATTTAACAGAACACAAAGACATCTACTATCTACGAACACATTTATTGATTTGAGTGTCTGACGTCAGAAAAATTTATACGTCATGCATAACCAGTCATGCAAATCCGTACTAAGTAAAATGGCCTTGATTGAGAACAATTGGTACAGATCAGACAACCATTCTTGTTTCTTAGAATTTGATATCGCGAACAAAAATTCTCTCTTTATGAGACACAGCCACATCAGTCAACCAATTCATGATAGTGATCGTAAAACTTGCGTCTACTTCATAACCCCCTATTTGTTGAGTGTTTACCTAGCTATAGGTGAACACACCTGTAAATTGAATCCGACCAATGCAAACACGTAGACAAGTATATCTATATCTTTATTACCAAAGTCTATATAAACTATAGGTATACAATTATATCAACATCAATAAAACATATAATACATACATAAACACAGACTATGTGACAGCAGAAGGTGTTGTAATGATAAACAAACATTATTTTAACATTTCGGATCTAAGCTTAAAAGATCTAAAAATAAATTTACCTAAATTACACAATTCTTTTACATTATTAGTACTCATCAGTTTAATAAATTTGTACATCGACGGGTTTTTCCAATAAAATGGCTTAATATAAATTGTTCTAAAACCTTGAAAACGTGGACATTTGAGGATGAAATGAAACTCATCCTCTATATCATTTTTACAAAAAGTACATATTCTATTATTTCTTGTTATACCATAAAATCTTCCATTTTCTATAGCTAAGTTGTGGCTACTTAATCTTATTTTTGTTATACATTTTTTGTAAACATTTGGAATTGGTTTGCATAAATAAAATTGCAGACAAAAATTATCTAACATATATTTATAATTAGAACATTTTGGAGACATATGTAACTGAGCATCAAGTTCTTGTTTTAGACAATCGTATAAACGTTGCTTTATAACAGCAAAATATACATCAGTAATGTATATTTACAAGTTTTAAACGCCGGGGAAGGGGTATGTTAATTTATATGTTTGTTTGAATTGTTTAGTCAGGTTTGAAGTATGTCTGTAATGTATCGGTACACAGTTTTGGCCGCTGGATCCCAATTATTGTCATACTAACCTATTATAAAATTGAGAATGGAAATGGGGAATGTGCCAAAGAGACAACAACCCGACCATGGAAAAAGACAACAGCAGAAGGTCACCAACAGGTCTTCAATGTAGTGAGAAATTCCCGCACCCGGAGGCGTCCTTCAACTGGCCCCTAAACAAATATATACTAGTTCAGTGATAATGAACGCCATACTAATTTCCAAATTGTACACAAGAAACTAAAATTAAAATAATACAAGACTAACAAAGGCCAGAGGTTCCTGACTTGGGACAGGCGCAAAAATGCGGCAGGGTTAAACATGTTTGTGAGATCTCAACCCTCCCCGTATACCTCTAGCCAATATAGAAAATTAAACGCATAACAATACGCACATTTAAATCCAGTTCAAAAGAAGTCCGAGTCTGATGTCAGAAGATGTAACCAAAGAAAATAAACAAAATGACAATAATACATAAATAACAACAGACTACTAGCAGTTAACTGACATGCCAGCTCCAGACTTCAATTAAACTGACTGAAAGATTATGATTTCATCATATGAACATCAGGCACAATCCTTCCCGTTAGGGGTTTAGTATCATACCATCATAACATATATGAGAAGAACATAACCCGTGTCATGCCAACAACTGTTTTTTGAATAAATGTGTTTAGTTCCGATGCAAAGACCCTATAAGTGAATCAATATTAACGCCAAAATATGCAATCTTTAATGACCTGACAACAGTATCGTAACTATATCCCTTCTTAATAAGTCTATTCAAAGGTTTTGTTAATTTTTGAGGTGAATACTGACACCTTTGTGCTTTATAAAGAATATTTCCATAAAAAATTGGATGTGAAATACCTGAACGTATAAGAAGTCTACATGTTGAGCTATATTTACGAATGATGTCCTTATACGGATGATAAAATTTAGTAAATTTTTTTACTAGTTTGTGATATCGAAAACCCTGGTGTAATAATTTTTCAGTAATACATAAATTTCTCTCGTTAAAATCTAAAACATTGTTACATACACGAGCGAATCGTACAAGTTGAGATATATAAACACCGTCAGATGGTGACAAGGGAACGTCACCATCTAAAAATGGATTATTAACGATAGGAAATGAAAAATCATCTCTTTTATCATAAATTTTAGTATTCAGCTTTCCGTTAGTGATATAGATATCAAGATCGAGGACAGGGCAGTGGTCATTTTTAGTATTAGCTTTATTTAAAGTAAGTTCAACAGGATAAATTTCTTTAATATACATACTGAAGTCGTCATTATTGAGAGCCGAAATATCATCCAAATATCTAAAAGTATTATTAAATTTGTTTATCTGATGTTGTTTCGATGGGTCTTTGCTTATGTTTTTCATGAATTGTAACTCATAGCAATACAAAAATAGGTCCGCAATAAGTGGTGCACAGTTAGTCCCCATTGGAATTCCGATAATCAGACGATATACGGAATCCCCAAAGCGAACAAAAATGTTATCTAGTAAAAATTCAAGGGCATATATAGTATCAAAGCATGTCCAATTGACATAGTTTTTTTGTTTATTGCTACTAAAAAATGACCTAAAAGAGTTTGAACATATATATTCACATTCTGACTTTTTAAATGCCCATTTAATTAGGTGTGTGAATTTTTTCTTAATGAGAATGTGAGGCAATGTGGTATACAGGGTAGAAAAATCAAAACTTTGAACAGATTTAAAATCACCAATATAAGCATGCAATTTATCAAGTACTTCCAACGAGTTCTTGACACTCCAAAAAGTAATTAATTCCACTATTTTCGAAGGCCTTATTTGAACAATTTATTATCAGGTTTTTAATTGTACCAAGTGTGCTGGTAAGAAGAATAGACAATTTAGTAGTGGAACAATGGCTTGAAGACGAAATAAATCTATATTTGTAAGGTGTTTTGTGTAGCTTCGAAAGCCAGTACAAAGTTGGGACTTTCATTGTATTTGGCTCTGCTTGTAAAGCGGTAGCGAAAAGTTTATGTTTGTTACAGATGTCGTTTTCTGAAAATGGAGTCAGTTGGAATGTTGGTGAATTGGTGATTTCTCTTTTCAGAATCTCAATGTAAAATTTACGTCAAACAATAATAATATTATTAGCAGCTTTATCGGGACAAAAACAAATTTCTTGGCTAGTTCTTTAGTTTATGTTTGATACGAGAAATAGGTTTTTTGTGGTTATTGTTAATAGTA
Source organism: Mytilus edulis (assembly GCA_019925275.1). Lineage (NCBI taxonomy): Eukaryota > Metazoa > Mollusca > Bivalvia > Mytilida > Mytilidae > Mytilus > Mytilus edulis. The sequence continues at coordinate 68,130,868 of CM034351.1, forward strand.
AAATGTTAATAGTAAAAATAGTATTATGTTTGTTTGCGTAGCTCACATAATTTTACTAATATAACGGAACCATAAAACAACTGTCATACAAGTCTAATGTTAATCTTGCTATAGAACCAGGTGTAACCCACCATTTTCGTCGGAAACCACCTGTATCAAGTCAGGAATATGGCAGTTGCTTTTTCACTTCTTGTTCCGTTGATTGGTAGCGTTTGAGTTTGTCAGTTTTTGTGGATTGCTCCTTTGTGAGTTTGCTTTGGAGTCAAGTTTTTTTATTTTACCTTTTTACTCAAGTTCTACCGACAAACAATAGTTCACAAAACACAACATAGAAAAGTAAAGACTGAGCAACACGAACCCAACCAAAAACTGTAATTAAAGGTAATATCAATCAAAATACAATGCCTTACACATATCACTTGTAACAGCAATAGAAGAATCGTTGAACATTTTTTTTTAAATATATGTCTCATAACAATTACTTGTCAAATCAATGCGTGAATTGAGCATTACCTATATAACAAAAGCTTTAGCAGATACCAAGCCTAAAATAATGAAGAGTAGGGTCTCAATTACGTTGTTGTATAAAACACTCAGACGCATATTTATAACTTTGGTAAAGGGATAAAATATTTGTCTAACATATCAGTTATAAGAAAGTACTAAATCAAAAGAATCTCAATAAATTACCTCTAATAGGTTGAAATAGGCTCTGATTTGGCAAAATATATTATTATACCCCCTTCCTAATGGTATAATATATACAAAATCATGAGTCTGTCCGATTTTGGACCAAGAAATATTAATTTTAAACCATCAGAAACAAAATGCGGATTACTACAATCCCGACCCCTTTTCCCAGTCATTTTTATAAATTTCCTGTTTACAAAACTTTGAATTTTTCGAAAAACTAAGGATTTTCTTATCCCATGCATAAATTACCTTAGCCGTATTTGTCACAACTTTTAGGAATTTTGGATCCTCAATGCTTTTCAACTTTGTACTTGTTTGGCTTTATAAATATTTTGATATGAGCGTCACTGATGAGTCTTATGTAGACGAAACGCGCGTCTGGCGTACTAAATTATAATCCTGGTACCTTTGATAACTATTTACACCACTGGGTCAATGCCACTGCTGGTGGACGTTTCGTCCTCGAGGGTATCACCAGCCTAGTAGTCAACACTTCGGTGTTGACATAAATATCAATAATGTGGTCATTTTTATAAATTTCCTGTTTACAAAACTTTGAAATTTTCGAAAAACTAAGGATTTTCTTATCCCATGCATAGATTACCTAAGCCGTATTTGTCACAACTTTTTGGAATTTTTGATCCTCAATGCTCTTCAACTTTGTACTTGTTTGGCTTTATAAATATTTTGATATTAGCGTCACTGATGAATCTCATGGAGACGAAACACGCGTCTGGCGTACTAAATTATAATCCTAGTACCTTTGATAACTATTTACACCACTGGGTTGTTGCCACTGCTGGTGGACGTTTCGTCCCCGAGGGTATCACCAGCCCAGTAGTCAACGCTTCGGTGTTGACATGAATATCAATAATGTGGTCATTTTTATAAATTTCCTGTTTACAAAACTTTGAATTATTCGAAGAACTAAGGATTTTCTTATCCCAGGCATAGATTACCTTAGCCGTATTTGGCACAATTTTTTGGAATTTTGGATCCTCAATGCTCTTAACTTTGTACTTTTTTGGCTTTATAAATATTTTGATATGAGTGTCACTGATGAGTCTTATGTAGACGAAACGCGCGTCTGGCGTACTAAATTATGATCCTGGTACCTTTGATACCTATTATATCCCAAAGCTATGCTTTTTAGATTAATAACATGTCTTCCAATATTTAATTTTTTAAGAATTTGTTGTACTTTTCCCCAAAATAATTCAAAATATTAACATTTGAGGAAGAAGTGTTCATAATTCTCTATTTGTTTACAGTGTAAGCAGGTATCTGTTTCTACTATATGCCATTGTTTTAATAATTGATTACAAGGAAGTATATGATGAAGTAGTTTCCATCTAAATATTTTATATCTATTATCATCTAAAAATGTAAAAATAAATTTTAATGTTCCATATGCTAGATTAGTATTTTCTAGTGTAAAATATGATTTCCATTTTAAAAAGGTGTTTGCATTTCCTTTGTTTCAAGTAAGAAGTTATATAAATCATGGTTATTTAGGGTTTGAATAGGTTTTTTGTTTATGATGTTCAGATTTTCTTTTATGTTTATATTGACTTGTGTATGTTTAGAAGGTGAGATTTTGATGATATTGGTCCACGGTTTTGGAAAAGCTTTCTTCAGTTTTGTAAGCTCAGCTATCCAGTATTCCTTATTTTTTAGTTTACTTAGTATGATGTCTGAGGATATATTTCCATCTTTATCTAATAAATCATTTATAACCAGAATGTTGCTTTGTATCCAGTTTTTAAACAGTAAACATTTATTGTTGATGTTAATATATTTATTGGCCCATATTATTTGTTTCCTTATTTCCCAAAACCTTGTATGCTTTCGTATAGTTTTTTCTTTTGCTTTTATCCAGGTCTTTATTAACTGCATATAAAACTCTGGGATTTGTTTTATAATGTTTTTTTCAATTATATTTATATTGGCTATATTCATCTTGAATATTAAAAAAATATCTCCTAACTTATTCAAAAAATATTTTGAAATTATCTTCCAATTTTGCTCATCATTTTCTTCAAACAATAATTGTTTTATCCATTTTAGTTGAATTGTTGAAATATAGGTATCTATACAAATCATTTTTCATCCCCCTTCTGTATAATTTTGCGACAAATTATCTCTTTTAATCATATCTCTTTTCCCATTCCATATATAGTTATATATCATAGTTTTAATATTTTGTATAAAATCTTTTTGTAATATCCTATTGCTTGCTATAAATGTTATATTTGGCATTCTAATATGACGTGCTTCTTTAGCTTTGTAAACAACACTGTGATAAAATTCTCGATAAAATACACTTAGCCTCGCTAACGCTCAGGATAAAATTCGAATATCACGGCCCAGGCCATGTGTAAATTTCCAACAATCTATGGCGTTCATGAATTATTTCTTAAGTATTAGAGACTTGACTACAGTTATTCTTCCTAGCATACTTAGCTTTCTTTTTGACCACATGTTTATAATTTTTTCAATTTTATCAGCTTGTTTTTGACTATTAAGTTTTTTTTACAGTTTTCTTTATTATAGCCAAAATAAATGCCCAAACTTTTTTTAGGTTCTTTCGTCCAATTGATTCTTTCGAATTTATCTTTAGTATGTTTAAGTCTGCCTAGCCAAATTCCTTCAGTGTTAGTTCTATTTTATTTTAATCCTGAGAATGAGTCAAATGTTTCTATTAAGTTCATGACTAAAGATATTTCCTTCTTGGATTTTAAAAATAAGGTTGTGTCGTCAGCCAATTGACATATTTTTATACTACAGTCTTTTCCATTTAATTTAATTTGGAACCCTTTGATAGATTTCTCAGATCTAATTCTGCATGCTAATACCTCCACCGCTAGTACAAAAATCAAAGCGGACAACGGACATCCTTTTCGAATTCCACGACAGATCTGAAATGGTTTGATATCCACCCATTATTTACAATGCACCCTGATATACCATTGTATATAGTCTCAACCCAGTGTATAAAATCTTTTTTTAAATCCAAATTTGTTTAATGTTTGTATCATGAAAAACCATTCAATTGAATCAAAAGCTTTTGAAAAATCTAGAAATAAAATTGCTCCTTCAACATTGAAGTTTTCAGCATAGTCAATGACATCTTTTATTTGTCTTATATTAAAACCAATGTATCTATTTTTTACATAGCCCTTCTGGTCTGCATTAACAATATTGGGTAGAACTTTTTTTAGTCTTTGTGCAAGTGTATAAGCAAGAATTTTAACATCTACATTTAATAAAGTTATTGGCCTATAGTTATCCAGAGATTTTGGATCATTCTTTTTATAGATCAATAAAATTGCCCCCTTTTTTTGCGAATTTGTCAAATTTTTCTTGTTATATAACTCATTATATACTTTGGTTAGTATCTTTTGAATTTTGGGCCAAAATTTTCGATAGAATTCTACATGAAGTCCAGCTAAACCTGGTGCTTTATTAAGTTTCATTTTAAACACTGCTTCTGTAATTTCTTCTGATGTCACTAGCCCTTCTAAACTATTGCTATCTTTATCTGAGAGTTTTTTTTGCTATTTTAATATTTTGAATATACTCTTTAGTATGTAATTTATCTGGATTTGATGATTTATATAGTTTTTCATAATATTTTACTTCCTCTTTTAAAATTTCTGTTTCGTCTGTTATAGTATTGCCTTTATTGTCATACAATTCTATTATAGTTTTATTTATTTGTCTTGATTATTTGAGTGGTGCAAACATCAAAAATGTTAAATTTTAATGATGCAAGAAACACATTTTACCAGAAGTATGAATGACAATTTAAATAATGACTTACCTGGAGGAATTTTTCATAGTTTGGGTAGTAGCGCATCAAGGGGTGTAGCTATTTGGTTTACAAAACAAACAAAATATAACATTATAAATGAATTTAAAGATCAGAAGGGACGTTATCTATTAATTAATGTTGAACTAGGAGATAATGTCTATTCTCTTATAAATATATATGCACCAAATATAGCAAAAGAAAGAAATGCCTTCTTTAAAAAAAGTAAAAGACTGGACTCAAGAACATAGCTAAGGTCATATTTTAATGGGAGGAGATTTTAATGACATTCTAAGAATTAGTGATACAAAAAATAAAAAAACAAAAAACAAATTCGACAAACCAGTTCACAGGCTTAAAACACTCATAAAATATTTCAAATTCATAGATATATGGAGAGATAAAAACTCAACACAAATTCAATATACGTGGCGTAGAAAATCAGGATTAGAAGCAACTAGAATCGACTTTTTCCTTGTGAGTAAAGAATGGAAATCACAAATAGTCAAAGCAGATATAAGGCCTATTATATTAAAATCAACAAACCATAACGGTATTTCATTAAAAATCAGAACTCAAAAAGTAAACAAAGGAAAAGGATACTGGAAATTAAACTCATCAATACTGAATGATAGAGTCTACTGTTGTAATATAGAAAAACTAATACAATATTACGAAAACAAGGAAAAAAACGACAGAAAAATTATTAGGTATACTGTGGGATAACTTTAAATCTGAAGTTCGGGACATCAGTCTAGATTTTTGTAAACGAAACGCAAAACAAAAAAGAGATAAAATTCAAACTTATGAACACGACCTTAATAAGCTAAATACTAAATTAGACCAAAGTGAAAGTACTGATAATTCTGAACTACTTTTGCAGATAAATAATATATATCTTTATTACCTGCATCAATTGATATCCATCCCTGTTTAAAAAAAAGGACAATGAGAGTTATAAATGTATCAAACATTCTAGATGATTTCGATTTGTCTTTTTAGATATTTGATCTGAAATCAAAATTGTCTGATTTCATAACAGTTTCGTGTAATCAGGTGGGAACACTCCTCAGAACAATCCAGTAGTCATCAACATAATATTGTACAGCTGTGCTCATCCATTTAAAGATTTACAAATATAGTTTAGAAATCCATTGTGTTGCTTCACAGTCTTTGTAAACCAAGGGGTTCAAAATAAATCTATACCAGAACTTTTGAATAAACTTCACATGAAATGTCAGTGAAATATCTGTAAAGACAATTTATATAGATTCATGTTTAAGACCCATAGAACACGGCAACTATAAATTCTTTATTTAGCACTAATCGATGATGAAAGGTAGCAAATGAACATCTCACGAAGGTAACAATATTACAATACACGTACTTGCTGCAGTGTATATACAGTTCGTACATGTATGAAGTTGTTTTTCATGCGTAACCAGAACAATATTTATAGCATAAATTCTCATTTCGTCAGTATTTTATTGGAAAAGGGTATGATACTACTTAGATATGGAACATTGACAATTGGGAAACTAAAATCGTCACGTATGAAATATGCCAACTGCCTTAACTTACCGACTTAGACTTATCATCGGCTTTTTATTTACATGAGCAACACAACGGAATGTTTTAAAGGGGTTCGTGTTGTTCGTGCTTACTTGTTAAAAAAAGAGGGACGAAAGATACTAGAGGGACAGTCAAACTCATAAATCGAAAATTAACTGACAACCCCATGCGGCATCCGGGGTGACCTTATCCTTTATTTTGTATATAACGTTTTTTTATATTATGCATTTTTTTTTTTTTTTTGAGGATGAGCGAATCAGGTGACTGTGTGTGTCCGTATGCTTTATTACATTGTACTTATTGTTTTGGGGAAGGTTAACTTTCTGGTAGTAAGACCCGTCGCGGCCAGGCTGGGAAACTGGATAGGCAAATGCTAACATTAAATCTGTACCGATACAGTGTGTTAAATGTCTTTCTTTTTACACCATAACCCATGGTGGTGATTCACTTAAGGAGGACGATACAGAACATAATACATACATACATGGCTAAAAATGAAAAAAAGACAAACAGACCAACAATAGTACACATGACAAAACATCGAAAACTAAAGAATAAGCAACACGAACCCCACCAAAAACTAGGGTAAATCTAAGGTGCTCCGGAAGGTAACAAGATCCCGCTCCACATGTGGCACCCGTCGTGTAGCTTATGTGATAAAAAATCCGGTAAATAGTCTAATTCGGTAGGCCACATTAATGAAAAGGAAGGGAATTGTAATTACGACGTAAGGAACATATCCGATATCATTGGTGAAACGGTTATTCCATTACGGTCAACCAACTCGTGATGGCGTCCTTAAAATTTACGAAGGGATGATTTCAACTTCACCATTTGGAACTCTTGGTTTAATAGCTTCCTTGTGAGCAGCAAACCTCTATCAAGAAAATCATGATAGGAAATGCAAGCACGGGAATATCGTATCAATTGGGAGATATATACCCCGTATGCAGGTGCTGCTGGAATGTTGCTACTTAGGAATGGAAAGTTCACAATTGGAAAGCTGAAATCATCTCTTTTGTCGTAAAGCTCTGTTTTCAACTGACCCTCATTGTTAATTTTTAGATGTAAGTCAAGATGTGAGGCAGACTTAACTATATCTGCAGTATCCTTTATCTTTAGTTCGATAGGATAGATGCGTTCAACATAGTCACCAAATTTTGAATTATTTAGTGAAAGAACATCGTTTATATAGCGGGAAGTGGAGTTAAAGGATATTGCTAACTTCTTATCTTTCTTCCTAAGAAGTTCCTGTATGCAGTCAGCCTCATAATAATCAAGAAACAGGTCGGAAAGAAGAGGGACACAATTTGTTCCCATTGGAATACCGACAGTCTGTTGAAAAACACGTCCTCCGAACGTAACAAATATGTTGTCAATCAAGAAATCAAGCATCTTGATAATGTCAGTTTCAGAGAAATTTTTTGTTTGAATCAGAGTGATCCTTTACAAAGTAGAATTTATCCCTCCCTAAGACAAGATACTTGTATCTACGTTGGCCATTCTTTTTTTATGAAACAAAGTAATACCAACTCTTTCAATTTGTCTTTTAGTTTGGAATGTGGAATATCTGTGTAAAGTGTAGAAAAGTCGAATGTTTTAAGACTATTACAAGATGAAAGAGAATTAGATTGTATGTTCTCTAAAAGATCTTTGGAATTTTTAAGTATCCACATCTGATTCACGCCATCTCTAGAATAGGCAGTTTCACAATAATGTTGAAGCCCGTCTTTGATTGCTGATAAAATAGATGTTAATAATTTAGAAAGAGGTTTCGTGGAGCACTTGGAAGACCCAGCAATATACCGTTGTTTGTAAGGATCATGTTAAGTGTTGTTCTTTGTGTTGTTTATACCGGTAACAGTTTTGTATACTTGTATCCTTTGTAAAAAAAAACCCGTTTTAATTTCAAAATTTCGCAATCTTCAAAAATTAACATGACCGATGGTGCATGAATTTGGTGATGTGTTAGGGTTAGATAAGAGTCGATTGACAATCCGCTATCGTGCGATGTCTTATCACTAGATATAGCTAATTTAAAATATTAAAGGAGTAACACGAAAAAGTCTCATGCGTCGAAGGATCTGCTAACACTTCCCGGTCACCTGAGATCACCCCCGGTTTTTTGTGAAGTCCGTGTTGTTCAGTCTTTAGTTTACATTGTGCTTTGTATAAATGTTGTTGGTCTTTCGTTGGTTTTTTTTTTGCCATTTCAATGTCAGTTTGTTTTCGAATTATGCATTTGAATATTCTTTTTGTATCTTTCGCCTCTCTTTTATAGACCTTTGTTTGAAGTCGTCCATTTGTGCCATTGTCAATGAGAAAAGGGTACAGATATATACAGACTTCTAGTTTTGGTAAGATCTTTAATTCAATTTCAAAGGGATATAGATTATATGCAACCACTCGTTTAAAATAAATATATTCATCTTGAGATAAACATAAAGATTCTTACAATGGTACCAGTGGTTTATCCAATAGAGATAAGTAAATTACAGAATTTTAAAGTTCGAGTCTCGGGGAATAGATAAGATTAATTATATAATCCACGATTAACTAAGAATCAGTTTGTCTTATGATTATGCAATATATTTTCAGATTTGATAAACCAAAATATCCTTCGAGAACCTCAATGTGCACATTTCTATATTCAACTCCATACACTTACGAAATTGATGCACACACACTTCATTTGTGCTTCTCTTGATCAAATGGAAGCTAATATTAATTAAAGATCATTATATTTTATGAAATATATAATCATATGTTATTGTAAATTACTTAATCAATAATTTCTGAAAGTGGAACTTTTTCCGCGTAATAATAGTTTTCATAAATATGTCAACCCATGTTTATTCTTCCTGAGTGCTGATAAAGGTTATGACTTTTTAACTTAACCAACATCTACAGATTATCGCCAACCACACGCTGATAAAATTTTATTAAACAATGCGTCCAGAAAGGGTTAAATCGCCAAAAAATTAGAGAAATATAAATATGAAGGAAAATCACGAAAAGCGCTGTGCATGCATGAAATTTATAAGGTGATGTATTCATTTTTGTCGTAAATTTTTAAAGCGAAATAGAAAAAAGACCGGGAAATTTGTCTTCTCTCTGTGAATATATGCTTTATAAACATGTTATTACATTTTTTTTTTAAATCCAATTACAATATGGAAGAATTGAATTGCAGAAATCAATTACTGGCATTGTTTTGTGTTAAAAATAAAAGCAGCAATACAATTGATAGTAGAACAGGAAGACTTTCAAACCTTCAACACAAAACTAATGAGTATCTTTTTATTTTATTTTACATTATTCAAACAATAGATAAGATCCGGTCCTTTTAGTTACAAAAATTACAAAAGAGTTCCTGGGTTGGTTTGACTGGCCTGCTTTACTGATTATTATGGTATTTTATGTTAAAAGTCTAATCCAATTCCGAGTTTATTTAAGGCATGCTTATTGTCTATTGTTGAACGTTTTACAAGGACCTGTATTTGTCAATATCTTTATGTTTAGTCTTCACTGGATAGTTGTCTCATTGGCAAGCATACATAAATGTATACCACATCGTCTTATTTGTAATATACTACAAGTATCTTAGAAACTGTCCTTATCAAGACAAAATAACGTTCACCAATTATCCATGAAAATGAGGTGATGGTCAGTGTCATAATGAAATGTACACTTTACAACCACTTAATACGCCAAAAATATTGTTGCCGTTTTGTTAATAACATTCAAGAAATGAACCTAGTCCCGACAACATGTTGATCACTGAACCATGAAATTATGGCTAGGTCGGTTAAACCCTGTTTAGCAAACATGTACACCTTTTGTCATTCTATGAAAAAATGATATTCTAAATGCAGTTGGCTTTTTACTCATGTTAATTACGACAAAAAAAGTTTTATAATACACTGAACCATGGAAATGCGGCCAAGGATAATTTCAGATCATAACGTTTCTGTTTTCAAATAAATAGATATAAGAAGATATGGTATGGTGCCAATGAGACAACTCTCCATCCAAATCACAATTAATAAAAAGTAAACCATTATAGGTCAAAGTACGGCATTCAACACGGAGCCTTTGCTCACACCAAACAGCAAGATATAAAAGGCCCCAAAATGACTAGTGTAAAACAATTCAAACAGGAAACCAAACGGTCTAATCTATATGAAAAACAAGAAACAAGAAACACTTATGAACCACATCAACAAACGACAACCACTGAACAACCGATTCCGGACTAAGGACAGGTGCAAACAAATGCAGCGGGTTAAAATGTTTTAACAGGCGCCAACCTTCACCCTAAATATATGAATTATTTAGTTCTACTTTCTACTGATATTACAGCCTTCAAAAAATAGTTACTCGCCAACGGATTAGCATCTCTCTGACTTGCATTGAAAAAGAGGGACGAAAGATACCAAAGGGACAGTCAAACTCATAAATCTAAAACAAACTGACAACGCCATGGCTTAAAATGAAAAAGAGAAACAAACAACAGCACACACGACACAACATAGAAAACTAAAGAATAAACAACACGAACCCCACCAAAAAACTAGGGGTGATCTCAGGTGCTCCGGCAGGGTAAGCAGATCCTGCTCCACATGCGGCACCCGTCGTGTTGCTTATGTGATAACAAATCCGATAAATAGTCTAATTCGGTAGGTCACATTCAGGAAAGGGAAGGGATTGTAATTATGCGTTAGACATGTGTAGCCTACGAATAGAATGTTACCTACTAAAATAAAAAAAATTTACGGAAAAAGAACATCCTATACACAATCAGTAAAAGTTCAAATACATTCTCGTTTGAATAAAACTGTTTTTGTATAAATACAAAAATTAAGATAAAACTCTATAGATCAATGTTTTGTTCCAAATTCTGACAGGAATAATTATCAAGGTGAAGTTTCTACTCCATCGAACTAGAGATAAAGGATACTACAGATACAGTTAAGTCTGCCTCATATCTTGACTTATATCTAGAAATTGACAATGAGGGTCGATTGAAAACAAAACTTTACGACAAAAGAGATGATTTCAGCTTTCCAATTGTGAACTTTCCATTTCTAAGTAGCAACACTCCAGCAGCACCTGCATACGGGGTATATATCTCCCAATTGATACGATATTCCCGTGCTTGCATTTCCTATCATGATTTTCTTGATAAAGGTTTGCTGCTCACAAGGAAGCTATTAAACCAAGAGTTCCAAATGGTGAAGTTGAAATCATCCCTTCGTAAATTTTACGGACGCCATCACGAGTTGGTTGACCGTAATGGAATAACCGTTTCACCAATGATATCGGATATGTTCCTTACGTCGTAATTACAATTCCCTTCCTTTTCATTAATGTGGCCTACCGAATTAGACTATTTACCGGATTTTTTATCACATAAGCTACACGACGGGTGCCACATGTGGAGCGGGATCTTGTTACCTTCCGGAGCACCTGAGATTACCCCTAGTTTTTGGTGGGGTTCGTGTTGCTTATTCTTTAGTTTTCTATGTTGTGTCATGTGTACTATTGTTTGTCTGTTTGTTTATTTCATTTTTAGCCAAGGCGTTGTCAGTTTATTTTCGATTGATGAGTTTAACTGTCCCTCTGGTATCTTTCGTCCCTCTTTTTAGAGATTATGACTTATCCACGAAATAAATTCACAGAACTAAAACATTATTGTACCATTCCATTCCATCTTGTTTTTCAATTTTTCTCATGAATCTCTCTTTTACGCAATTGGGTGGTGTTTTTGATTTGTTTAAAATTTAGCGTGCTTCTAGCACATTTCCGTTTTAGAGATATATTGTTTTTTTAAGTAAAAATAAAAACCCATCAAAGATACCATTATAATTATTTGTAATTTTAAGTATGATAGATGCGTGTTTGGTCTACATAAGACTCATCAGGGAGCTCGTATCAAATAGTTAGAAGGCCAAATCAAGAACGAAGTTGAAGAGCATTGGACAACCCAAATTATGAAGAAAAAAGCTAAATATGACTTTAGTTTATATACAATTGTGTTGGTACACAAACCGTAGTAATTTGAATAATTCAACATGTATGATAGCTGATTTATAGAAATGAATATATCAATGATATTTCAATAAATATTAATCATCAATGATAAATTAGTCTCATTATTAAGAGTAAACAAGCATCAATAGAACACATTAATCAGCAGACTGAAAGACATTTAGCCTTTTGTGTTTTCTTGTGACAACAATTAGACCTAATTTATTTTTGAAGCAAAAACGAAACCGTCGTCAAACCCCTGTAAGTTGCATACAATTAAAAGAAAAAAATTACCATTGTTTTTGCAAAAATAAATCCAAAAAATAGAAATTAGAAATATATACATACATTTTGTTATCTAGTTGAAATCATACAAAAGAAATGGAACTCTTTATTAGAGAAGGTATAAATGGTCAAGTTGATACATTTGAATTGTTTACATCTGTTTTTATGGGCTGTAAAAGTTAAATGTAGGTGCATAATTTAGGATTTTTTTGCATCTTATATACGTGTTTAATTATAGTATGGAGTTTCGAGATATTTGTAATCTTTTCAATTAAAAACAAATATTCACAGAACAGTCCATAATGTTAGGTGCAAATACATGTGGATCATTCTGGTCCACCGGGGAAAAAACCAATATATGATAAAGTATTAATCTTTTTAAATCATTTATTTGCATCTATGCCCCGCGGCAACACTTTGTTAAGGAAAAAAAATCAAAAATTGTCAACAATCTCATAAAAAATAGAGTCGGGTACACCTTTTTTTATGTCCAGGCGTGTTTAAGTTCACTGTTCTGCCTTGAAAACGCACGAAGCAAAAATATTTGATACATCATTACTAAAAATGCACATTACCGAGAAATAAAGTATATGGGCAAAGAAAATACTTTTCTAATGAGTCATAACACAGAGTAGGTGTGTTTCCATAACAAAACGAAAAAATCTTCGTGCTATTACACATGTAAAATTTGAGGTGTATTTTTTACTTATTTTTTAATTGCAAATTATTCATATTTATTATTCTATTAATGAAACACCCCCTTAACTTTTTACTGAAAACCCTTGACGACAGACTTTACAAATGGATCTTAAAAATGCATAACTTTAAAAAAAATATTGTGAGTATTTTCTAGGGTTATTCGTCTTCTGAAAATATTTAGTCTGCACTTTCATGAAATATTTAATTAGAATTTCTTAATGTTTTCTGAACTTTCACAAATTTACCTAGATAACGAAACAATGGTTTTATGTTGACAAAAGGCATAAAAGTACATTGATGCTTAATTGCTGATAGCCACATTTGCCTTTAAAAATACAACCGTTGTGTAAGAATGGTAAAGATGCTATATGGATAAATTTTTCGGTTTTCAAGATCTAAAATGACAGCGCGTCATTACTACATTTGCTTCCATTTTCGTGATTGAAAAAAACATAGGTGGCGTAATGGGGTGATAATTTAGACGAAGTAGACTCCTGGCTGAATATAATGTGAAATGATTCCTTTTCGTGACACTTTTAATGCATGAATCGCTTATTTTATTTCTCATTTAAATTACAAACAAACCATTGACAGTATCACTTGAAGTATAAATGCTGCATTTTACCTGTATCAATTTCTATATTAAAATGTAGTTCAACAAGCTCGCAACAAATGCATTCCTTTTTTTTTTAAATTTACGGCCCAATTTCTATTCATTACGTTTAACCGTACTAACGTCAAATCACAAATTGACGGTGTGTTGCCGTATTACCACTCAGTGAGTGTACTTGTGTATGCCGTTGGATACTTTTAGCTACAACTGCTGTATAAAGAATTGATATCAACAGAGTTAAAATCAAAACAGGAATATCAATCCCTAATATCAATTTACTTTTGTTGTTTCCAAAATCAAAATGATTACATTCATTTGCTTTTCGATTTCCAACATATACAATTATTATTGTGTATATCAAACAAATCGGTCCTGTACCACATTTTTTTATAAAGAAATTATGTTGACGATCAAATGCAGTGAAAAGTCTGTCAAGACAAATAATTAAAGTTTGAAATAACGAACAAATTATTATAGCAATTGTAAAAGTAACGACTAGTGTTAATATTAACACGCACGGAAAACCAGTTAAGTTCTAAGAAGTTGATAGGCTAATGTGTATTATTGTTGCCAAACATGTTCCCACATTACTGAAGCTCTGAAACATTGTTATAGCGTAAAATCTGTTCTCGTTTAGGGTGTTGTACCTAAATAATACAATAACACAACATGAATTCTCTAAAAGTGCTAGAATAATAAAAATCAGTGACAATATACTTCCTGCTTCCATTTCGCCTTTCTCAATAAGAGACAAATTAACGTAGTTAATAGTAGTGTTTTCCATTATTTCCTCCCTAAAATAAAACTGCATTAACAGTTATATCACTTCTATTTAACAGACATATCACGTAGTTCGTGGATTAAAATCGATAAACCTGCTTTCTTAGATATTCATGAAACAAAAGTGATAGAAATAAAGTTAACGATATTAAACTATCAGCATGGTTTGTACTTTTCTTTAGTAATCTGCAGCTGCTAAAATAAAATATCATCAAGGATACAAAGCTAACAACTTATAGTAGCTCAGTTTCGCCATAAGACTGGTCTGATAAGTGGCACTCAAATCACAACATTGGAAGGCAAAATCAATACGAAGTTGCTGAATATTGAAACCCCAAAGCTCCATAAAGTTGTGCAAAATCTGGTTAAATCAATCTATATCTGAAGTAGAAAAACTTCCAATAACATTAAGTGTACCAAATTCTCTTCACCAAATGTACGTTTTGACAATTAATATCTTTTGTTCCAAGATGTTTTTAATGATTTTAAATTCTATTAATCACAAAAAATTACCTTGTCAATGTCATGTAAGTATAGATGTGCTGATTAATAAACTGGTGATACCCAAGGGGACAAAACATCTGACAGCAGTGGTATTTACCAAGTGGTTGTAAAAACTTATCAAAGATGCCAAGCTAAGTACGATAAACGAACGTTTCATCTACACAAGACCGATCGATGGCACTTCACTAAGTGAACATGAGACTGGTCAGTCTTACCAACTGTTTATTGTGAATTAATTTTTGAACCTGCTTTGAGGCGATGGTGTGTACATGAATAATGAAAAAAGGGATTGTTCAATAGTATTTGTTAACGTGGTACAGAGGAGATTAAGATAAGTAGATTTATTGTTTCAAACATTAAATAGTTCACTAAGCTTCGAAAATATCCCTTGTCTGACGACACTTTTTCTGTTGATAAAATACATACATTATTAAGAAACCAAGGTTCAAACTTCCTCAGGCAAATTTAGATCATATAGCTACTCAAGTATTCACACATACTTTGCCTTCAATATTTGGTTTTGAGTATTCCTAATGAAGGTGTTTACAAAAAAAGTGCTTTGAAAACAACAAATTAATGAAGTATCTATTCTATTATTTTCTAACTGACATCAGTAAACTACAATAATTTTTTTCTAGATCAACTACATTGTACTTTCAATGTTTATCTGGAAACAGGTAGAAGGTATTCCTATGGGTACTAATTGCGCCCCTTTAATAGCAGAATTTTTCCTGTATTGCTATGAATCACAGTTTATGGCCAAACTCTGTAAAGACACGTTGTTGCTACATTTGGTTGACATAGTCTTCAACACCTACCGTTATCTTGATGATTTTTTTCGTTATATAATCCAGAGTTCTTATAATCTATTACCTCATTCTGAAAGAACTGAACTTTTGGACAATAACTGGTCAAAGGATGAATGGATTTTGCAGACAAAGGATTTTTTATGAATTGTGGAATTTCAACATACCATCCTTCATATGTAAATCATTTAAGCTTCAAAGCACAACTTTCTCAATCGCATAACATTGCAACAAAAATACTTTAAATTATCCCACTAAGAAGTATTCAGTATGGCTAACTTTCTGGTTTTCTTCTTCTTCTTTAGTCGTTATAATCATTTGAAAAACAGACGCATCAATATATAATATTCATTTATTGATAGTATGTAGAAGAAAACCGTAAGCCTTTAAAAAGAGCATAAAGATAAATTATGATAGACTTACGACAATTCATCTAATAACTGTACGAGGAGAGCATTGGTTTGTAGTCTAAGACGTATCTTTCGGAACGTCCCAAGGTAGTAACAAAGCCTGTCATAAGATATCTTTTACGACAAGTTATAGGGTACTTTTAATATTCAGCAACATAGAACACTTTCTAACTTTAATAATATTATAAAATGTAATGGTGAGTTTTCTGGTTTACAGCTATAAATTTGATATTTTTCCTCATTATTGAAATTGCCATGATTGTAAACCATGTTTAATCTTTCTTTTATAACTATGTTTCTTTTACTTGTTACTTCAACTTGTATTTTTGTGTTATATTCTTTATCTATTTTTGTTATAATAATGAAAACGTCACATTATAAAGTTCATGCATCTAAAGCGCTTTTCTTGATTTACCTTCATCAGGAACGCTCAAAGCCGAATATTTTGAAGCCAAAGATGTATAAGTACCGAACCAATTGAAGAGCAATATTACCGAAAAGGACCTCAAAATAATAGCCAAATCCATCTAAAATAAACTGTGTATGAGGGAATTGAAATTTTAGTTCCTTAATAATTTATAATTGTTATGCCTCTATATATGATGTTGTTCCAATAACGGTTGAACCAGGATAAATCATAGACTAGAAAGATACAACAAATAAAGATATTTTAAAATAAAGGCAGATCAGGGGTATACTTGAATACGACAGAAACCTTTAAAAAGAAGACAGGAAAATATCAACATTATACGATCTTCAACAGTCTGTTTACTGATACATGACATAGTATACGTAATGTCTTGCTTTCATTTGCAGCACGTCATTTGATTGATTTAACAAAGACTTTTATTCGCAAATTGGAATAGTCAAAACTCTTTTTCCTGAATCGTTTTCCTGTTTACATTTTCATCTTAATGGTTTTAATTCTTAAAAATGAATTAAAACGTAATCTTACTGTTACAATGTAAACATGTACATCACAATGCATTTTGATCAATAATGATGAGGTTTCGGATTTTCCGTCCTAGTACCTAATTAATGCTAGTGCATTTCATTTTATATGGCAAATAGTGTACCTTGGAAGAATTAATTATACATTTAACAATACTTATTTTTACTGTCTGCGTGCTTGCAGCTTTAGACAGACGGATATGAAACAGGGATGTTAATTGAAAATGCTGCTTGGAATTATCAATTTCAAATCTTAAGATTACCCGTAATTACTAAAAGCTAGTTCAAATCAAATTACAAAGAACAAATAAATCAAGTTTCTTAAGACTAAAATATCAAAACATCAAACTAATAACATGTAAATACGTCATAAACAGTCTGGGTAAAATATAAATACGAAAGTAGGTTCATAAGAATTCATAACTGTATTTCTTAAGACTAAAATATCAAAACCTCAAACTAATAACATGTAAATACGTCATAAACAGTCTGGGTAAAAAATAAATACGAAAGTAGGTTCATAAGAATTCATAACTGTATATCTTACTACAAACAAGTCGATGTGAAGTTTCTTCCCAGAAGAAACTTTACTGCCGGTGGATTATTCCCCGAGGGCATGATTAACTTAGTAGCTTAATGGATGATGTATAATTTTAACTTTTTAATATGTTAAGTTATGTTTTAATTGCAATACTCATAGAAGAAAACCCTAAAGTATTACCACTTGAATAACAATAAGATAAAGAACAATGATCAAGAGTTTTTTGTGTTTTCTAAACTACTAGTATGTTGAAGTCACAAAGTGATAAAATTGTTATAGAGTTGTCTCTCTTTGCTTGTTGTTATTGTAATTCACAGATACCATGATTAAAATACTACATGCTGTCTGTATACTATATTCAGTTATGTAGAGGTTACATGCATTGATAACCTTTACCACTTATACAAAAAATAATCATTCAAATGAAACATACATTTTATTACACCAACTTTTATTTACATTTTCATAACTAGAATATACATTTTTAATTTGTGGCATTACTTTGGCTACAGAGTATTCTATAATATTTTGTTGATACGCCAGGGTGACTACTGATTACCTTTACCCAATAGATATCAACTGGCCTATGTTGAAAAAGTGTCATAAAACCACTGGTAGTTAAGCACGGTTACACCACCACCTGCCATGGGGAGTGAACGGGGAAAACACAACACGTGTATTATCAATAATACTCCAGTTATTAGTTCCCCACCTGTTGGCAGGTGTAGGCCTCCCCTTTAAAAGATGAGGTACAGGAGTTCCCAAAGATATCCTTATGTAGATCCCACCGTTACCAGTAACCTCAGTTTCCAAACCTGCAAGAAATGGCCAGGCCCAGAGCAAGGGCAGAGTGAAATAATTCCCCAATCACTACCGGTCTCCCTGGACTTCCCCAATTTAT
>CM034351.1:68149563-68181541 GCA_019925275.1 Mytilus edulis
TTCATAAAAACTTTATGTTTTGGGCTTTTTTGTCAGATTTTTGGAATCCTCTGGTTTTATCCATTAGAATGCCTTAACAAGAGGCTCTCAAGAGCCTGAATCGCTCACCTGAATTTTTTGGTTTAATCTCTCATCAATGATTATTTTGGCTTTTCAATTTATTTAAATGTTCTTTGAATCGTCCTATTTTCTTCAAAAGCAAAAAAAAATCATTTTCTCCTATGTTCTATTTTAGCCATAGGAGCTATGTTTCTTGACATACAAGGAAATGAAATATAAAATTTATACTAGATACTCTGAAACTCTGAAACTCATTTAGCCTAAGTTTGGCTGAAATTGATACAGCAGTTTCATAAGAGAAGATTTTTTAAAGTAAGTCAACATGATGAACAAATTGTGAAAAAAGTCTTTAAAGGGCAATAACTCCTAAAGAGGTCAATTGACAATTTTGGTCAAATTGACTTATTTGTAGATCTTACTTTGCTGATCTTTTTTGCTGTTTACAGTTTATCTTTATCTATAATAATATTCAAGATAATGACCAAAAACTGCAAAATTTCCTTAAAATTACCAATTAAGTGGCAGCAACCCAACAATTGGATGTTTGATTCATCTGAAAATTTCAGGGCTGATAGATATTGACCTAATGAACATTTTTACTCCATGTCAGATTTGCTCTTAATGCTTTCGTTTTTGAGATATAAGCCAAAAACTGCATTTGACCCCTATGTTCTATTTTAAGTAACGGCGGCCATGTTTTTTGACGGATCAAAAATCAAAGCACACACTTTGTGCAGGATAATCTAAGGAACAACCATGCTAAGTTTTAACCAAATCCATTCAGTAGTTTCAGAGGAGAAGATTTTTTAAAGTTAGCAAATATGATGAACAAATTGTGAAAAATTGTCATTAAAGGACAATAACCCCTTAAGGGGTCAATTGACAATTTTGGTCATATTAACTTATTTGTAGATCTTACTTTGCTGATCTTTTTTGCTGTTTATAGTTTATCTTTATCTATAATAATATTCAAGATAATGACCAAAAACTGCAAAATTTCCTTAAAATTACCAATTAAGTGGCAGCAACCCAACAATTGGATGTTTGATTCATCTGAAAATTTCAGGGCTGATAGATATTGACCTAATGAACATTTTTACTCCATGTCAGATTTGCTCTTAATGCTTTCGTTTTTGAGATATAAGCCAAAAACTGCATTTGACCCCTATGTTCTATTTTAAGTAACGGCGGCCATGTTTTTTGACGGATCAAAAATCAAAGCACACACTTTGTGCAGGATAATCTAAGGAACAACCATGCTAAGTTTTAACCAAATCCATTCAGTAGTTTCAGAGGAGAAGATTTTTTAAAGTTAGTAAATATGATGAACAAATTGTGAAAAATTGTCATTAAAGGACAATAACCCCTTAAGGGGTCAATTGACAATTTTGGTCATATTAACTTATTTGTAGATCTTACTTTGCTGATCTTTTTTGCTGTTTACAGTTTATTCTTTATCTATAATAATATTCAAGATAATGACCAAAAACTGCAAAATTTCCTTAAAATTACCAATTAAGTGGCAGCAACCCAACAATGGTTTGTTTGATTCATCTGAAAATTTCAGGGCTGATAGATCTTGACCTAATGAACATTTTTACCCATGTCAGATTTGCTCTAAATGCTTTCGTTTTTGAGATATAAGCCAAAAACTGCATTTGACCCCTATGTTCTATTTTAAGTAACGGTGGCCATGTTTTTTGACGGATCAAAAATCGAAGCGCACATTTTGTGCAGGATATACTAAGGAACAATCATGTTAAGTTTCATTCAAATCCATTCAGTAGTTTCAGAGGAGAAGATGTTTGAAAAATTGTTAACGACGACAGACGACGACGACGACGACGGACGCCAAGTGATGAGAAAAGCTCACATGGCCTTTTAGGCCAGGTGAGCTAAAAATAATTGCTCTTTGACCCCCATTTTTCTTTTTATAAATATTTTACATGTTTAACGATAAGCCATCTGTAAAGTCTTATAAAAATTCAATTATTCTTCAAAAGTTTTTGAGAACTGATACTTGTCAATGATAAAGCTATGAGAAGTCTAGACGGAATATTTTCCCGCCAAAATTTCAATGGCTAATATCTCGAAAACAAGCACATTGACCTATATATATTTGTTTTGCTCTTTTGATTCCTTTGTTAATCCCTTATCAATACAAGAGTGCACACGCTGAAATGTCTCGCCTTCTATACTAATCATTGATATTATGTTGATAGTCCTAAGTATAAAGCTAAGATTTAATACAACTGTCACATAAACTTAACATTAACCAAGATAACTAAACAAAGACCAATGAACCTTGAAAATGAGGCCAAGGTCAGATGAACCATGCCAGGCAGACATGTACAGCTAACAATGTTTCTATACAACATATATAGTTGACCTATTACTTATAGTTTAAAAAAAATAGACCAAAACACAAAAACTTAACACTGTGACTGAACCTTGAAAATGAGGTCACGGTCAAATAAAACCTGCGCGACTGACATAAAGATCATAAAATATTTCCATACCCCAAATATAAAAGACCTATGGCATATAGTATTAGATAAAAAGACCAAAACTCAAAACTTAATTTTGACCACTGAACCATGAAAATGAGGTCAAGGTCACATGACATCTGCCCGCTAGACATGTACACCTTACAATCATTCCCCATACAACAAATATAGTAAAACCTTTTGCATATAGTCTGAGAAAAACAGACCAAAACACAAAAATTAACTAAACCACTGAACCATGAAAAAGGGGCCCAAGGTCAGATGAACCTGCCATTTGGAATTACACCTTACAGTCCTTCCATACACCGAATATACTAGCCCTATTGCTTGAAGTATCTGAGATATGGACTTGACCACCAAAACTTAACCTTGTTCACTGATCCAGAAATGAGGTCGGGGTTTAAGTGAAAACTGTCTGACAGACATGAGGACCTTTTCAAGGTACGCACATATCAAAATTGTTATCCTATTACTTATAATAAGAGAGAATTCAACATTACAAAAAATCTGAACTTTTTTTCAAGTGGTCACTGAACCATGAAAATGAGGTCAAGGACATTGGACATGTGACTGACGGAAACTTCGTAACATGAGCATCTATATACAAAGTATGAAGCATCCAGTCTTCCACCTTCTAAAATATAAAGCTTTTAAGAAGTTAGCTAACACCCCCCAAAGTTCCATGGCCATACTGAACACAACCCATTGACTTTCAATTGTTGTTTTTGATTCCTAGTTAATCAGCTCAAATAAACTAATGTTTTGAAAAGTTAATTATTTTGAAATTGAGGAAGCAAATTTTCTTAAATATTAGACATGAGGAGTGATTTGATTATATGTAAAGATTAGATATTTTTTCAGTCCAATTAGTGGCTATTTCATGGTGGTCAGATTTTATTGATGGAATATTTATTCAAGTTAAAATCTTTGGAACTTCTTCATATTAATTTCTTTCAAGTATTCTCGTTCTTTTAAGTTCACAATTTTATAAATTTGTAAAAAAGAAATCCAAATAATTTCAATGATCAAGTCAATCTTAACATTTGAAAATCAGCTGTGAACAGAAATGTTCAATCAATATATACATTGTGTAACAAGTCAAATACTGTAAATTCACAAATTATTGCATGCATTTATTACACATGATTCATTATTGCGATTTTTTCAGTTTAGACTTAAATGCTATTTTTAATTTTTACGATTTTGTGAAAAATCCTGTTTAATTCATATAAAATATTTCAAAATGCGAGTTTAAATTATTGCGTTTACAACTCTGTCGCATTTTTTGCAATAATAAAAACCTTGCCTTAATTTGTGAATTTACAGTTTGTTACACTTACTTTTCAGCAATCTTTGGCATAAATGCCTGCTCAGCTTCATCTTCTACTTCATACTGTTGAAGGTTGTTAGTATGGCCAAAATAATAGGTATATCTGCAAAATAAACACGATTAAAATGAATCTGGCCAAAATAATAGGTATATTTGAAAAATAAACAGGATTAAAATAGTATGGCCAAAATAATAGGTATATCTGAAAAATAAACATGATTAAAATGAAACTGGCCAAAATAATAGGTATATCTGAAAAATAAACAGGATTAAAATAAATCAATTATCATATAAGTGATCAATGACTCAATTTTCTTTAAATCAAATCACATAATTAATAAACAATCACAGCATCTTCCAAATATGAAAAAAAAGGTTTAATCTAACTTTTCAAATGTAAATCTTCAAATGACTATAAGCAATTTTTAAGAAATTTGGCAGTTGTAAAAAACATAAAAAAATACACATTTAAATAAAATGGTATAGTCTCATCTAAAAATTATTCAAAAAAAGAAGATCTAAAAATTTGAAATCATTCTTAAATAATCTGGACTTTGTTACAAGTTTTGTTTTCTTGACTTTAAAAAAGTGTTTGTTGCCCTAGGGTTTCATGAAACAAAATATCAGAAATTAGGATTGCTTGAGTGTTGGTATTTTACTCCACTCTGGGAACTTTTGCTTAATACATCGTGGCAGTCAGTTTTCATTGGTGTCAGTTTTTATTGGTGTAAGAAGCCTGTGAAATGTCTGAAATTTGTCTGAACCTTTTTACACACATGTGCTTAAATTTTATTATTATCATCACTGCTATTAAATAAAAGCTAGTTTAAACAAACATCGTATAATAAAAGTAGCTTATTACCCCTACAGCAAAACAGAAAACATGATAATAATATCAGAATTTAGGTAATAAATATAGATTAAGTAAAAACATCATGATTAGAACATTAAATTAAATTACAAAACTAATCTATGTTAACAATTAAGTCATACATATTTCAGATTATATTTGTTAACCAAAAAAGATTAAGTTTCAATATCTATCTGACCCTTACATCAATAAAGAAGTGAACTCAATATTAGCCAACAGTAATATTGTTTTCTTTATCGCTAATAAGTCAAAGTAATATAGATATTGTTGTTTTTTCTAGTGTCGATTACATATAAGTGGATTGATGTTGCATTTCTGTATATATAATGATATGTTTAGAGATTATATTTCTTGAGAAAAAAAAATATAAGTTTCAATATGTATCTGATCCTAAAATCAATAATGAAGTGAACAAAATATTAGCCAGCAGTAGTATCTTTTTCTCTAAGGCTAATTAGCCAAAGAAATAGATATTTTTGTTGTTTTTGTTTAGTGCCACTTAGTGCCACTGGACTTTTTTTTCCTATACCCAACATCTCCTTATAATCATAGCCAGATAATACAATATACAGGGCATGTGGAGATTTTTGTCATTGGCAATCAAACCACATCTTCTTTTTTATATATCTTTTTTTAAAGATTTTAAAAAGGGAACATTTTCTATGTTCAGTGAACCGTAAAAATAAGGTAAAATCTCAAACTTGGCATAAAATTATAAAATTCATATAATAGGGAACATGTGTACCAAGTTACAAGTTGATTGTACTTCAAATTCATCAAAAACAACCTCGACCAAAAAATTTCACCTGAAGTGGGACAGACTGATGAATGAACGGACAAACTGACAAAAAACCGACGCACAGACTAGAAAACATAATGCCCATAAATGGGGCATACAAATTTGCAAACAAGTAAAATGTTATAGCTTGATAGCAAGCAATCATATCCTTATGCAGCACACAAAATAATCTTAAAACTAAACCAAAAAGCTACAATTTTATTCAAAGCCAACAACATTTTATTTTATTATTCAAGGCCAAGGAATGTAATATCTATTAAACTAGAGGCTCTTAAGAGCCTGTGGTGCTCACCTTGTTCTATGTGCATATTAAACAAAGGACGCAGATGGATTCATGACAACATTGTGTTTTGGTGATGGTGATGTGTTTGTAGATCTTACTTTACTGAATATTCTTGCTACTTACAATTTTCTCTATCTATAATAAACATGGCCCTTTAGTTACAGAGGAAAATATTTTGTAAAAATTTACAAAAAATTACTAAATTAATAAAAATTGTTAAATATTGACTAGAAAGGGCAATAACTCCTTAAGGGGTCAACTGACCATTTTGGTCATGTTGACTTATTTGTAGTTCTAACTTTGTAAACATTATTGCTGTTTACAGTTTATCTCTATCTATAATAGTATTCAAGATTATAAACAAAGACGACAAAATTTCTTTAAAAATTACTAAATGGGGGGCAGCAACCCAACAACCAGTTTTCCGATTCATCTGAAAATTTCAAGGCAGATAGATCTTGACCTTTTAAACACTTTTACCCCCTTGTCAAATTTGCGATAAATGCTTTGGTTTCAGAGTTATAAGCCAAAACCTACATTTTACCCCTATATTTTATTTTTAGCTTGGTTGGTTGGCAGGGTCACCGGACACATTTTTTAAACTAGATACCCCAATGATGATTGTGGCCAAGTTTGGTTAAATTTGGCCCAGTAGTTTCAGAGGAGAAGATTTTTGTAAAAGTTAACAACGACAGACGACGACAACGACGAATGCCAGGTGAGGTGAGCTAAAAAGGGGATGGTGTTTTTAAAGAGAATGGGATAGTTTGTATTTAATTCTTCCTTGCTGAGACTGCTCTTCTGAATTTTGAGGTATATATATATAAACAAGAGAAACCAATGGAAACATAGGAATAGGATGAGATGCTAGCATTAACTTCTTATTTTCTCTTCTGATACAATTTTTATTTTAATGTACAAGAACATGCTATGAACATTGCAGCAACTGCATATATTAATACTGTACATATAACTGCTAGCATCTTGTATACTAATATATTCAAATTCCAAACTTAATATATTACCCTAAAACCACACTCATAAAAAATAAAACCAAAACTTTGCTCTTGCCCCATACACCTTATATCATTGAGTGCTGTTAAAGAACAAGTGGCACTAGTTTGCAGTAAAACCTGGGTAAACCTGACCATGAATAAACCTTTTCCCTGTTCCATTGAAAATTAAAGTTTCATTTTTTCCCATTTAAAGACTTTGTAAAATTACTCTCTGTAAATTGGACCGTGTATTCCAAATTTTGATCAAATTAGGCATCCCCAATACTCTTAATTACATTTTTGTTACCTGTCAAAACTGGTTTATTTTTTATTAATTAACTTAACATGATAACAGTATAGATCCAATTGTGGTCAACCATAATTGTTCAAAAAAGATGATTTTCAGGATTATCAATTAGCAACTGTGAACTTACGTATACAGTAGTGATCCTCATTATTGAAACACTATTAAGTTTTAATCAAAATAAACTGTAAGAATTAGGAATATAAATCTCATTTATAACTTGATAAATTTCAAATAGCAGGCTTAGAAATATGTATTTTAAAAATGCTGGGTTCCCTGTTGTGAACCCTAACCTTAAACCAAAGACCCTTATAATGAATAAGACCTGGATGACTAAATTCCATTGTTGAGTTTATAGGTATTGCACATTGTACCACAATTTTTTTTATCATGATGAAATTTCAAATGATGAAATTCTTTATTTTTAATAGGAATTAAATGAATGATGGAAGTAAACTGAAACTCTCAAAGAACAATTAATACAACACGAGAATTTTCATGCAAAAGAAAACAATGCACTCATAGTGAAAGTGAAACTGAAGGTTATTTAACCATGATTACGATATTTGTGTTTATCAGTTTACAATTTACAGTGAGACAGAATTTTTTTTAAATATAAAATATCTGACTTCACAAGTTTATAACTTTCTGTCAAAACAGAAACCTGAATAATAAACCAAGGGTAATAGCGGACCTACAGTTGAAACCAACCCTTTTTCACTAGTCCAATAGCAAGCTAGTTTGTACAGGTTCTACTGTGTAAGTCTGACAAAAAGTTAACGGGCAAAAGCCAATTTCACAGACATTGAATATATTGCATTGCATGTTCAAATGAAAGATTAAAAGCTTTGATACATTAAAAGTAAACTGCTTGTTAATCAAATCCAAACTCTCCTTACCTGAATTTCATTCTGTTTCAAATAAAATACTATTTATATAGTAAATTAATAGGTGTGAACAGAAGTAAATGTGTTCAAAAATGTCACCCTATCACTCAAACATTGTCCAAGACTGTAAACCGTCTATTGAAGAAATATTTATTTATTTTTTAAAACTTTACAATAGATTAACTTCATATGACCAATATCCTGGCCCGGGCAATGGAGGGGTATAATTAGCTGTTTTGTGTTTTTTATACATCATCATCAGTCAGGGGCATTACTTAAACAAGTAACTTTTAAAATTACCTATATGGAATAGGATCCCAGTTAGGGCAACCAGTCCGGTACCCACGAATGTAGTTCTTAAAAAAAATATATAACTTTTGTTATAAATTGTGTAGTGTTATTATTTCACTAGTTCTGTAACTGAATGTAGATTTATTTGAAAGGGTAGGCTTTCTAGTTTGAATTTCTGTAAAAATTTTGATTGATTTAAATGTAATCTGGCGTCAGTACATAGAGTAAATTGCCTAAATTCTAGCCTTTATTCTTTCCCGGAAGTAGACAGACTGACCCTGTTGTCAATAAAAACAAAATTCTGCAACGGAATGCCGGTCATGAGGCACTGAGATTGTACTTAGACACTTCAAAATGAATGCCTAACATGAACCAGATGTCCCAAGGTGGCTATCAAAATTATTTATTGAACAGGACCCTATGTATTTACTATGATTTTCAATGCGTTCCAATGGGGCAAATAATTGGGTCCCCGTTCCATATAAGTTATGTTGAAAATGAGGCTATTCTAAAAATTACTTATATAAGTAACCTTTCTACATATTATTTTTATAAGTGACCAATTAAACAAATTTTACTAGTTTTAACAAATTTTACAGTCATCTGGTTATTTTTCCCATGAAATATAAAATCTAATCTTTCTGAAACACTAATTGCTTTTCTGATGCACTTATCTTTGATATCGATGCTTCTTGGTCAAAGATTGGTCTCTTGGGACTATTAAAGTATTGTTTTCCTTCAAAATATTGAAGGTAGACAGATATAAATAGATAAAAACTTATGAATTAATTAAGACTTGAAGTTATTTATAATTTGTAACCCAAAACAATTACATATGTTCCTTAAATAAGTGTTATTACTAATTCTTTCAAAGATGTACAAAATAACTTATTCAAGTAACATTTTTGTCATTGTTTTTAAAGTAACCCTTTATGTCTATTCTCCTCTCAAATCTTACAAATTCTTAAATTTATGATATAAAATGATGTTAAAATTCATGAAAACTACATTTAGTCCCTGCTTCTATCGAAATTAAAAATAACTCTATTGAGTAATTTTATATTTTTTAAATACAAAAATTACCCATATAAGTAACTAAAAAAAGTTACTTGTTTAAGTAACGCCCCTGACTGATCATACATACATGTTGTTTACATGAAATTTAGCTGAAACTGTTATCTAATAGAGTCTCAGGCATACAGCTAAACTTTCAGCCTCTGATTGTTATATCTTGAACTTTCATATGAAATTTTAGTGTTAAGACATATTAGTCAGAATTTGGTGAATTACTTTGTAATATTTATTGATTTAAACATAATTTCATCAGCTCGTTAATTCCTCAACATTACTATCATGCAGGAGAAGTTAAAGAGCTGAAAACAAAATCAATTCCTATAGTTTATTCTTAATTTTTTGGTTGAATCACCTAACATAGATCAAGAACAAAAAGCAAAAAACCTTCAAAAGTTAAAATAGTTGATAATTTTTTTTAAATTAACGACTTACGCTCCCTCATCCTTTTTGTTACATAAGGTGGGAAGATGGGGGCTGCATATGACTGGAACATCTTTAAATCATCCTCTGTAGTTTCTGGAACTTCTTCTTTATCTGCCAACCCTGATGCACGGAAGATATCTTGTGTTGCCCTCAGTGCTATAGGTTTTAAGTCACTAGGCGCTGGCTGCTGGGGTCGATGCTCTTGTCGTTGTCTTGACTGCTGAGGTACATCCTTAAAAATTAGACAGTAAATTATTTTTTTTCCTACATACAGTAAATATATATAAAACAAGGAGATGTTGTATGATTTCCAATGAAAAAATATCCTGTAAAGTCCAATTGAAGCAGAATTGGACATAATGTATAGTCAGCTATAAAATGCCACAACATGATTTTAAATTTTATGTTTACACAAAATTAGACAAATATATATTCAGTATGTCTCAAGTCAAGGTAAATAGAGCATAAACATAGTTTTAGCTATCATTTAATGAACTCTATATATGTTTAACTTGAATTGATCAGTTTTTGCCTGTAATATAAACTTTCTATAATGTGTGCACGATCAATGCTTTTACAAAACTATAAAGTTACTAAAAGAAGCATTCAAAGGTAATAAATACATTTGTTTATGAAAACAAGATTTCTATCAAGTTTCTATACATTTTCCTGTTCACTTACTTGTGGAAGCTGGTGGCATCATGCATCATACATTTCAATTTGAAATGAAGGTTAATTTAGATTGCTGTTACCCAATCAGATTAACAAACATGTAATGTAATTACAGTGTAACCTGTGGTATCAACTTTACTAAATACTATTTCTAGGCATATCAATAAATACTAAAATACTATATATAGCCGATAGCCCAGCAATACTGGTGGACCCCATATTTTATTTATATAAATATAATAGATATACACAATATACATGAAGCATAAGTATCAATGCACTCTAAATAAACTTTCATAAGGAATTCTTTAGAAAAACGAGTAAATTGTGTTCAAAAATATGGACTCTGTCATAAAGGATCCCGCCGGTCAGGAAAAACCAATCAAAACGAGTTACCTCGGTTCGAACTCCATTTAAACTGCAGTCAAAAGACTGCATTTTAAATAAAGTGGAAAATTTTGGAAACCTGTGTCCAAACCCAAATGCTCGGAAGACCGTCTCGAGAATTACACTAGGACTGTGTATAACTGAATAAATATACTATAAGGAATAAATAATAAATCAAGTTACTTTATAAATCCATACTAAATACAAATTAGAATAACAATTCAATTGAAAATGAAATTTATTTCACTGTTGTCCAGTCTGATGCTTGGCTAGAAGTGACCAACAAGGGAAAATATTCCCGCTAAATATCAGTATCACGTGATACATGCATGTATATATGTGTACATAAGAAGTATCCGTATGAATAGTATTCACTAGTACCGTTATTACAATAATTTCCCACTATACTATTGAACCGTTGGAAATTATAATTATACGACTGACTTGGGGACTAGAAAAAAATGTTGGATTAAGCATAGTGTTGGAATACTCAGGTGTCTGATTAGGCAGGTTACACTATTGTATTAAACATTTACATCAATCTGATTGAATCACTCAATGAATTAACACACAAGCTTAAATAAATCTATGAAAACTTACATTTTGATTTCTGTTATTATTTTTTGGTGTTTTGCCTCTTCCTGAAAGCCTGGCTATCTTTTCACCAAACCCACTGGTCAAACTCTTCCATGTAGGTTCAGATCTATTTGTACCCATTGGGTCATCATATAATGGATCTAAAAAACATAAACACAACCATAAATATAATATTTATATATGTATAAGCAATTTTGCGCCAGTCTCAAGTCAGGAGCCTCTGGCCTTTGTTAGTCTTGTATGGTTTTTAACTTTAGTTTCTTGTGTATAATTCAGAGTTAAGTATGACGTCCATTATCACTGAACTACAGTGATTTTGCTAGCGCTCGTCACTTTCGTAATTTACGAAAGGGTTTTCGCATTGACGAAAGTATTTCAAATCAATTTCTTCACTTAAATTATGAAATTTTGCATTAAAAACTACAAATCTACCTGTCTTTATGTTTTTGACAAGTTTATGACCCCCAGGTAATGAACATTTTCAACAGGTGTTACAAGTTGTGATTTCAACTAATCCGCTTATCGCCATCGGATGGGTCACTAATCTGTTAATTATTAATAAACCTCATAATTGACCATCATAATTATTTCCCCAGGAGAATCAGTCAGTTGGCTTTTCAACAACTAGGAATATAGTTTCGTCATTTGTTCGAAATTGTTACCCCCTGGACAGTTCGCATTTGAATCTCAATATTTCTCAAACGATCACAATTTGAAGTTCTCTGGTCGTAGATTCGTCATTTGAACGCATTTGCGTCATAACTGATATAAATTGCCATCAAAAACTTTTGACAATTTCCATTTAAAATATAGAATTTTATTCAAAACGTTCAGAGATGTCTTCACTAGTTAAACAGGTGCTTCCTGTACTGTGTGCTACGCATGCGTAAAAGTATTCCTGTGACTATTTATAGATCCTGATTAAAAACGTAAAATACGAAATCATTTAGAATCAATTAAACGAGAGAGACAAATATATATCTCTTACTAAAGGAATTTAAACCGAAAAAATGATAATTTCCTGATGAATTCGGACTCCATTTGAATTTATCATCCACGTGTCACTTCCCGTTTTCGTTTCATTCTAAAACCGAAAGTAGTAAACGTGATCTATTCTTGATTTGTTAACAACCTCTTTCAGTCATTATACTCATTCCAAAAAGGATTTTATACAGTTCCAACTTAATAGAAATGATTTCCAAATTTCGATTTAGACGTTTTATAAGGATAATGATTATGCAGTGATATATAATCATTGCAAGTTAATTTTTGCTGTGATTCCTTGTTTGAAAAAAAAATGAATCCAACTTTTGTTGATTAGGAATGTCCTCTGGAACAAACTGAAGAGAAATTGTGAACTAAGTTTCCACATGCCATGTCAGAATCTTTCATAATAAGTGCCAATACAGTCAAATCATACAATACTGACTGCCAATCATGCCAAAGGCTTTTAAAATTTGACAAAGTCAAAGATGAAGCTAGTAACATACATCCTTGGTCCCTTGCTGTTACACAAAAAAAAAGGTTGATTTTCATATTGCGCAAAAGTGACTAAAGCTCTCAAAATCCTAGCTTTAACCCTGCTGAACTAGTATACATATTTGTTTAGGGGCCAGCTGAAGGATGCCTCTGGGTGAGGGAGTTTCTCGATACATTGAAGACACATTGTTTGCCTTCGGCTGTTGTCTGCTCTATGGTCGGGGTTGTTGTCTCTTTGACACATTCCCCATTTCCATTCTCAATTTTATATGTCTGAAAATTACAACCGACAGTAGTGGAATTTTATGCTCACAAATTTTTGTCCCTAAATGGGCTTGAACTCACACCTTTGATACACTACAGCACCAATCGTTAGCCTCATGTCCAGCGCTCTAGATCATTTGACCACATCTGCTATATATATTGCTAGAAACAAATGATTTTCAAAGATTACAAATTTTAATTTTAGCTTGAGCTACTATCTGTCCTCTTTGGAAATAACAAGTATATAAAATATTATACAGATGTTATTTCTATGTATGACTGAAACGCTGTACATGTGTACCAGACAGAAACAGTTAAGTCATTCTATCATTACAATTATCTCTAAAATCTTTTGTTTATTCAAATGTTACATTATTTTAATCCTCAAAAATGTATTATCAAATTATTGCTTCATGAAGCAGTTATAAATTTTAGATATATGTCCGTATTTCTCACAGTTGACCTAAACTATTGCACATGACTGTATATAATGTAGTCATGCATGTAGTATGGTCTATTGCATGATCATTTCAGTAAAAACATCATCATGTAAAGAAGTCTATATAAAGTTTGATGTCACTTCTATTAGTATATGTATGGAAAAGAATAAAAAAAAATTGTTAAGATTAGATTTTTTGTATAAAGTTGTACCTTGGTGCTGTAGTTGAAGTTTAAGTGATTCAGCTTCTTGTTCTCTCTGTTTCTCAACAGTAAAATTTTGTCTTAATTCCTGTAGAGTCTTTTCATCAGCATCTGAATCCCAGGAATTCACACCTAATAAAAATATAATTATATATGTAACTACTCGTGCATCCTCAATCATTTCATGTTTGATGGTGGCGTGAAGTATACATTAAAAACAAGAATCTGTTCATAGTACATGGATGCCCCACTGGCTCTATCATTTTCTATGTTCAGTGGACCATAAAATTGGGGTCAAAACTCTAATTGGCATTGAAATAAGACTGATCATATCATAGGGAACATGCGTACTGAGTTTTAAGTTGATTGGACTTCAACTTCATCAAAAACTAACTTGACCAAAAACTATAAATAAAACTTAAAAATTACAAATGTCTCAGGTTATGGCTTAGATTAAACTTGTAGTACAGCTGACATTATAAATTAATATAATATGTTTTTTTTTTACAAAACTGTCTTAATTTCTTTAACACTCAGACATTACAAATGTCACAGACAAATGTCCAGGTTTTTAAACATCACCTAGTGCTTTGCTTTTTTAACATCTCATTTCTATGCATAACTTTTTTGTTTATTTTATTTATATAACTACAGATACAAATATAATTAGATAAACTTACTTCTAAAGCTTTCTTCCTTTGTGACTGTAGCTTTTCGTTGTTGTTCATTGCCATCACTCGGACTCCTCGCTACATCATACAGATTTCCTTTTCTGTCCTTCCCAGGTCTGGCTGGTTCCCTCTGACCATCAGGTGTAATTGGACCTTCATATAAATAAAATATTTAAATAAGCTTACATTAATGCTACTTGCAGGTAAATTTTTCTATAATGTTTATTTTGATTTGTACATACAAATGATCTCATTTCCATAGCATTCTGAAAAAGATAATTATTAGCCCTTTTTACAAATAGATTACTACTTAAAAAAAAATTTTGTTTAGAATATAAAAAATGTCTTGTCAGAGGCAATGTTTTGTATCTTAAAAACCTGCATTACAATAACTGACACTAAGATGTCATTAAATGAAATTGGATACCCTGCATTTATCATGATTTCCAATAACAAATAGTCAAAATCAAATGGATAAAAGACCCCCTCCTTAATTTTTTAAAACTCTCATTTGTCATTGGCCATTATGTCTTGTTTCAAATTAAGATAAATGTGCACCCATTCGGGGAAAACCCTCTGAAATGTGTATCTAATACTTACATATCCATATAATTTCACTAATACTATTATAGCCTTTCATTGCAAATAATTGACAATAAATGTTCCATATATTATCACATAAAAAAATTGCCTAATTTCTATCCAACTTATATATTTTTTACAATTATCAATTTTACAAATTTTAATTAAAAAAAAACAGACAAAAAAGAATGTATGAGTAAATATTTGTACATATTTAAAAATTTTGTACAAAAAAGCATACAAAACAATATTGTTAAAACACAGGCTTTAATTATCACAAAAGAGCTTGACATTAATGAAAACAAATGAAAAATTTACATGAATACCATTTTTGAACCCTAACTGTTTGCCGTCAAAATTTAGGCAGGACTATCATTTGTTTTACAACCAACGTGAACATTTACTGTTGCAAAGAAGGTCTTTACTAAAAAAATAAAAAAACTCTTGGTTATATATTTTTTCTGCTAGGATAAAACGCCTTTTAAAGGTTATTGTAAACCTGCAATCTGCCTCACAACCAAAATTTTAATGAATTTAAGTGACTATCCCAGATCACAATTAACCAAAAGGGGTCTTAAGCCTGATAATTTTTAAAGGCGTAAAGTAGTTAAAATTACTTGACATGCTTCTCTTTGGTTACACTGAATTTTAGCTATGTGTAGGAATAGCTGGTAATTTATCAGAGTTTTAAGCAAAACCATAGATCATCAGTGAAAATTCTTCTGTAAACGTTAACCACAAATTCTATTTTAAAATTTTTCCAAATGGAATGTTTTATGAATTATTTTTTTAAAAACTGCAGTGAAAAGTTAATTTTGTTTTAAAGGTGTTAACAATCGAATTTGTTTTAATGGCAAAAAGCGGAATGTCTATGAAAAATTCAAGTGTCCTGGTTCAGCTACCTGCTCCGAACAAATCAAGTATTTTAATTATTAATATATAGAATTTAAATAGTTATCAGTGTGTCCATATTGATTCTAAATTAAAATGGAAAAATATACAATTAAGTATGAAATAATTTATGTAGAATAGTGCAAGTAAAATTAGAATTAAGCCCTAGTGTTTAGTACAACGTGAAATTTTTGTTACAGCATTTTTGTACAAAGTTTGTTTGTCAAATATATACAAATTATAATTTGGGAACAATTTTTTTTTACTTAAATAGTAATTTTCACAAAAATATTAAGTGTACAAATTTTTGTAACAAAAATTCCCTTAACATAACTAAATATTTTGCTGATCAATTTAACTTAGATTTTTGATTTTTCTACGCATTAAAAGGAAGTTTAACCAAAAAAAAGAAACATGATGTGATCAATTCAAGGATAAAAACTAGATTGTTAGGGGATATGTAAAAACATAAACTAATTTTTTCCGTGGAACATGTGCCTTTTTTAAATCGTATAAGGGGGACTAAAATCTCTTGGTTCTTTTGATTCTAGAACTCTTCCATTTGGAAATCTTTATGGAATCTATAAAGTGTTAAATAAGAGGACGTTGTTTATTCCTAAAAAAAAAATATTTATTAAAAGTCAGATCACATTACAAAATTAAAAAATATTCTTCAAAGTTACTCTTTTTAAAAGTAAGTTTGAAATTTGGGACTAATTTAAAAATTACATAAAGTAATGTTTTTACCCAAATAATTTGTTTTGAGACACAAATTATAAGTCAAATTTTAAAAAAAATAGAAATTATTAACAAAATTTATTTGAACATCATCTGGTTTCATTTTTCCCATGAAAAATTTTTAAAATTTTAAACTTTAAACACTAAATTTTGGGGTTATAATGACCCCATTTATCTTTTTCAACTAAAGTCTAGGCTGACAAAAATTGGTCTTCTAGGACTATCAAAATAAAGTTTACCTCATCTTGAAGGTAGGAAAATATAAATAGATTATTGAACCTATAAGAATTAATTTCAAACTTGAACTTATTATAATTTGAACCCAAAACAATTACATAATGGTCCTTTTAATATAGTTTAATTTTTTAAATTTCAAAGATGTACAAAATGTCTCGCTTCTTTACTAACAATTTTTGGTCCAAATTATTATTTAAAAAACGCCTTATATTCTATTACCATTTATAACAATACAAATCCTTAAATTGAAAAGATATCATGTGAATCATTCCGGCGAAGTCAAACAAACTTCCTACAACAATTTAGTACCCTTTTTTGTCCCACCCTTAAATTGAAATTTCCGTTTTATGGGAAAATGACAAACCTCGGAATGACATTTAGTTCAAAATTTTTTTACACAAATTTGTACGGACAGAGAATAAAAAATCCAGAAACTCGAAAATTAATTATGGAACCACTCACATGAAAATAGGAAGGGTTTATATCTCCTGTGTCAAACATTAAAACAATTAGCTGGATTAATCAATAAAGGTGATAAGGACCAAAACACACTAAATATAACCCAAAAAATGAAATGAATAAGGTGATCACTGCCATTTAAGTACACTTACAGCCTTCGATATAAAATTAATAGACCTACATATGTATTAATTGGTTAAACAACTACTTTTACGATCTATTGAGGCGGTTTAGAAAACCGGAACTGAACCCTTCAAAGAATTACTAAATAAATCCTAATATAATAAGAGGCTTTTTCAAACCAAATTAAAAAATATACGAATTTTGTCTTAGGGTCAATTGACATAATTTGAGCAAAATGCCGAAACGTATGTTAATCACCAAAGGCTCATAACAAAGAAGACCAAGTTCTTGCTACTTCTAAAATATAAGCTATTAACAAGTTGCTAAGGCCGCCGCCGGATCAACATACCCCATGCACTTTCTGCAAACTTTAGCTCAAAAAAGCTAGCTGGTACCGCATGAATTTGACCAAAAGCAATGAGACAGCTAACTCAGAAAGTAGAATACTAGCTTAGTCCCTTATAAAACAGTATACATTTTTAAAGGAATGAATTCATTTTTGAACATTTTATTAATGCATTCACTGAATGAGGTACAAAATTGCATATATATTTTCTGAAAATCAATTCTATTAT
Organism: Mytilus edulis; assembly: GCA_019925275.1. Classification (NCBI taxonomy): domain Eukaryota; kingdom Metazoa; phylum Mollusca; class Bivalvia; order Mytilida; family Mytilidae; genus Mytilus; species Mytilus edulis. The sequence continues at coordinate 68,167,705 of CM034351.1, forward strand.
ACAGATAAAACTTTTCTTGGTCTTGCTATAATCTCTAATTTTTCAATTTCAGTTTTCTTGTTATCTGATAAAAAAAAATATGGATATACATGTTATGATGTTCATCTCATGATTTGTCTTTTGTCACCTCTTAATACACAAACTTCAGGTGCAGTTGACCATGTAGTATCAACTGATTTGGAACAAAATATTTATAACTAATAATTACAGTGTACTTTAAATTTTCTTAAAATATGGCTGGATAATATGTGTATCTTTAATTCTGTATGTCCAATTAATGGAACTATTTTTATAAAACTCAAAGTTACTGTACACTTGTTTATGTATAAAAGACCTAATAATATAGCACAAAGATGTAATGATACATTTTAAATATTTTTCTAGAGTCCTCAATGATCTCCCTAGGGCCTTTAAGCATCATGGTTATGTGATGCTATACATGTATGTTGCTAGAAATTAGAATGTGATGCTACCTGAAATTAGTTAATTATAGATAGTGACTTAGTGTTATGGATGTGATGCTACAGTGTCTGGAAACAAGATTCATGGTATTTTATAATTTGCTGTCTACCAGGATAATTTAAGAAATTTCTTCTCAGGAGAACACTGGTCCTGCGATGTTTTTATTTAAAGAATTAATTTATAACATGGTATTATTTCAATGTCTGACGTTCTGATATCTACATTTTTTGTAAGACTCCCTGTTCAAAGTAATAGTGATAAAAATGAAAAAACTAGAAATTGTAATGTCTGATCACAATATATATATATACATGATATAAAATATTTTCTCCAAAAGTGAAATGATTTAAACTTTCCTTTAACATTATACAAGTTATATGAATAAACTAACTTAAAGCCACTGAATATCTTTCTGCAGGCATAGGTTTTGGATCAGCCCTGGAATCCTGTCTACTATAATCTTCATCTTCTATTTCAATGTCAATCCTTGGTGGCTGAGATAAACCCGGTTGTCTTGGAGATGTAAAGTCTAGAGTACTGTCCCAGTCTGAATCACTATCATTCTGGTCAGCCATCTTCCATCTTCATTGTACATGTAAATAAAACATAATTTTAAATCATGCTAATATAAACAATAAATATATATGTTCAGTGGTTGTCTTCTGTTTATGTTATTCATCAGTGTTTCTCCTTTTTATATAGATTAGACTTGGTTTTCCCATTTAAATAGTTTTACACTAGCAATTTTTCGGCCCATTTATAGCTTGCTGTTTGCCAAGGCTCTGTGTTGAAGGCCGTACAAATGTACCTTGACCTACATGTATAATGGTTTACTTTTATAAATTGTTACTTGGATTGAGAGTTCTCATTGGCACAGTAAGCCGCACTCATACCACATCTTCCTATATCTAATATAAACAAGACTGTGGTTTTTTTTTACATTTTACAAATTACATGTTTATATATATATGAGTGTTAACAATAGTCAAACATGTGTCCTTGCATTATACATGTTATAACTCAACTACATGTACATTGTAGATTTCTAAAGTGGTCATTGACCATGATTTTGATGCATATATACAATGTAATGAGTATGCATTATGTAGGACTATGTGCTTTTTCTGAATACTAACTCTTATAAGTGGCTTTTTCATTACATTAATTTATTACTACATGCACATCTATGACATTATGGATCCTACATGCATAGTATTATAAAATAAAGTTTAAGGAGATGACTGGCATGATCATGATGATTGCCAATGAAACTGTACACTATAAATCAAAGGATGTTGATGTCAGCAACTATAGGTCACTGAATGAACTTTAACAATAAGTAAAACTCAAAAGGCAAAACATGCTCTGAAAGGCCTTGACAAGAGAAAACATAGAACAAAACTAATGAGAAAACCATACACCTTATCGCTATTTAGTCCAATCCGGGAAAAACAGTCATTTACACAACTTCCTGTTTGGGGTCATGCCGCCGAAAATAGAGGTCACCAGTATTGAGCTGAGGGAGGAAAAACTTTAGAAAGCGACCATTAAAAAACTTTGATAGAGTATTATCCACTTTTTTCGAAATATAAATTGAAGTAAAAAAATATTTTGTATGAAGTATTTACGGTGGTTTAAACAGGTCTCATTAAAAAGTATCTTGCATGGTGCAGGGTCCCAGATAGTTTCAACTGGATGAAAAAGTTGAGTAATTTTAGAACTTATCCGGAATGGAATAAATAGCGATTAGGTGTATTGTAAGCATTAAAACCAATAACAAAAATAATAACAGTCAAAAGGTTCATATTTTTTGAAGATGCTTCATGTAATTGCATGAATTGTAAAAATATAGTTCATTTTTTTTAAAAGAAAATAATTTGTTTTTTTCCAGCATGTCCAGTCCATTATCTTTGAATGAAAGGTTTAAGTTAATGCATATAATTTCTTATTCTGTAAACTGATCAACAAATCAAAACGGCATTCAAATGAGGTAAAAAGGCTATTGTACATGTTTAACGTTTTGATTTGATTTAAGGGTTACACTAATGACTGGACCGAATGACAGGACCAAATGAAAAATGCTAATAACTTTTTCATTTCTCAAAGGATTGATCTCAAATTTGAAATATAATAAGATTTCATCATTTGATATACAGATTTAAGAAAAAGAAAAAAAAAGTTTTGTAAGAAACTTTAGAAAACGTGACATGACCTTGCCAACTCTGATAATGACAGGACCAACAACGAGAATGACAGGACCAAATAAAAATGCTAATAACTTTTTTATTCTTCAAAGGAATTATTTCAGATTTGAAATATAAAATGGTATGTCATATTTTGAAACCAAAATGTTATAAAAAATATAGATTTATTTTCAAAAACTTTTGAAAATGTGACATGACCATCGCTGACTGACAGGACCAACGTCGAAAATGACCGGACCAGATGAAATTGCTAATTTCTCTTTTATTTCTCAAAATATTTTTCTGAAATTTGAGATATAATAAGATTTCATCATTTGATAAATAGATTTAAGAAAAAAAAATAAAAAAATTTGTAAGAAACTTTAGAAAACGTGACATGACCAACTCTGATAATGACATGACCAACATCGACAAAGACAGGACCAAATAAAAATGCTAATAACTTTTTTTTATTTTTCAAAGGAATTCTCTCAGACTTGAAATAAAAAATAATATGTCATATTTTGAAAAATAAATGTTATAAAAAATATAGAAAGTTTAAACGATACATGACTATCCCTGACTGACAGGACCAACCTCGACAATGACAGGACCAGATGAAATTGCTAATTACTTTTTATTTCTAAAAAATATTTTCTGAAATTTGAGATATAATCAGATTTAACCATTTTATACATAAAGATAGGAATAATATAGAAAAAAAATATTAAAAGCTTGCTGTAATGTGACCTTAACTGTTTAAGGACAAACATCCTTTATATTCAAACAATATACATTTGTAGTACATGAAGTTGTAGATTGAAAACACGTATGACAATGTAAGAGATGCATTATAGGATCCTCTTTCGCTTAAAATCCACCACATAGATTTTGAAAAGTTGACAGTTATGTGCGAATGGACCTCCTTTCTTCTTCTCTTCTTTAGGTTTTCAGTAGTCCTTCAATGATCTGAAAATTATTTACTGTTTGCGCGCGCAGCGTGGCCTATATATATATTTACAAAGACAAAGAATATTTGGAAATAAATTTGAGGTGTTTTAACTTTAAAAAAAAAAGGTGATTAAAACTATGAACATAGGCTAATAATGAGTTGGATGAATTTGTTGAGAACAGCTGGTGTTAGCTGTTCTCTAAAAGTGTTGACTGTGGCGACAGCGACTGTTTGCGTTGGCAATAAGTTCCACTGAGTTATGATATATGGAAAAAATGAATTTTTGTATGTATCTTTTTTGGTTGAAATGTGTCTAAAAGTATAATTATGGTTTTTGCAGGTTCTACTGTCTGATGGTATGAGAATAGCAGATGGTATAGCTACGATTTGATGTATTATTTTGTAGAACATTATTAATCTTGTGCGTGTTCTTCTTTCCTGTAGAGTTGGCCAGTTTAGGGTGTTTATCATATCTGATACATTGTGATACAACCTGTTACCAGGCCCAGACAAAATATTCAAGCAGAAATGTAAAATTTCATTGACCTATCATCCAATGTTCTCTAAGTATATTTTCTGATTTTTTCCTTGTTTGGATATATGGAACAATTATATGTAAACAAAAGTAAATAATTAAAAAATAAATAAAGGGGAAAATTATTAACCCCAAAAACACCGATTGGAATCTGAATTATTATAAGTGTGTGGAACAGGCAGTGACCATGATAAGTTTTTTGAGGTTTAAAATTATACCAATGCATTAGCCCAAACAACAGCAGACAAGGAAGAATATAAGTCAAGTTGTAGTTCGTCCAAGATTTTGGCGTCATGTAACCTAGAAAGCACTTCCGTTTCCGTTTCTGAGATCTGACGAAAGACCGATTTTATAGAACAGAAAGGATAGAACACAATACACTTTATTACAAATATTATTATATATGAAAGCTTGTCGGATTTGTGATTCAGAACATTAATAATAAACACACCTTACATCTATTTTGATACGATTAAATTGCATTTAAGTCCGATTTTGGGGGTATTTGTGTGCGTACATTGTCAGAAAAACACATTTCAAATGATTTTTTTCCCATTTTCTGATCGCCTTGATATCTGCAAAAGGGACTTTTTAAGAACGTTTAATCATAATTCTAACGAAAAATCTTAGCTTTTTTATCATTGTATGTAACAGATTATCTACAAACTAAATTCAATCAGCGTACAGGAGGTTCATGTCTATCCTGTTACTGCTACTTAAATCAGTCGTTAAATTATTCTCCTTATGAATATTCAAGGAATTGTATATTTAAATCAGTCGGTGTTGATTTCAAAAATGCAAAGTAATCTTTACATTTAAAACGCCTCGTTTCTTGAACGACAGTGTAGAGAAAAGAAATTTCAAGACATTTAGTGAAAAAAATAGAGCGTACTTTTTTTCATGTCTATGCTGTTACCAACCATTTTGATTAATTACACTAACAGTATGGTTGTAAAAAGTGCAATAATGTGTTTGAAACCAAATTTACAATAGAAAACCGTAATCACTTCACCAAAGGGAGTAGTTATTTCACAACAGCAATCAAAAAACGAAGAAATTTGTCTATCCTGTTATGTCTATCCTTTTACTATGGTTGCTATGGTTACAGTTACAGGATAGACAATTATAGACAAAAACGTCGTTAATTTTTTTATCTTAACATGTAGGTGGAAAACGAATGAAATATTTCATTGTTTGAACTCATCTTAAGGTTATAACGTCTTAATCTTCCCAATTAAGCATTTGCAGGTGCAATACTGATATCGGTAACAGGATAAACAAAAAGGTAACAGGATAGACTTTTATATAGTGATATATCAGAAACGTACGTTCCTGTTACCAACGAAATAAAGAGAAAAGTAAATTAACTTATGAGGGATTTACTTGATGTTGGGTTTATTTGAAAGGGTGAAAAAAAGGCCGAACAATATAAATTGCTATCTTAGACTTGCATTACTGGTGGTAATTTTTACAACCTTTGAAAACCAATTTTTAGAGCCATTTTTCAGTACAACCTAGAAAATTGGCAAATAGTCTAGTATTTTACAGAATGAATATATATAGAGGTTTATTCTCTTGAAAATCATTTAATTGGTCACGTAAAACAAGCTTAACATTTTATCTAAAACTTTTCTTAATAACCCAAAATTTCTTTTGAAAATGGTAACAGGATAGACAAATTATTGTACCATCGATCAAAAAATGTTTCAAGATATTCTTGTTTGACATCATTAAGATTGCATCTTTTAATATGTTGTTCTTAAAGTACTGTTTGTTTTGATTTGCTTTTGTAGAGGGTTGTTTGAATAAGTAACTTTTAATAAATTTTTCAATTTCAAAATTCGACATTTTTTGAAAATGACCCATATCATGATCATAAATGGACCCATACGGTGCAACATGGAAAAATGATATTGAACAATTGAACATGAAATATATTTTCATTCAACGGGCAACAGGGGCATGCACCCTTCCCCCTTTTTTTATTCTTTGTTATTATTTGATTGCTGAAAATAAAATTATTGTAAAGAAGTGTATCATTATGACGGCCAAACCCTATAAGGGAGCTACCATTTGATTTTTATGGGGGGGGGGGGGGGGGGGGCTAGGAAGAAATTTGAAAAAAATAGGCAGGACAGGAGTTTTGAGTAAAAAAAAAAGGCAGGATGAGACACTTGCAAAAAAAAAAAGTCAGGACGACAATTTAGATAAAAAAAGTCAGGGTAAACTAAAAAAAAAAAGGCAGGACCGAACAGAGTGAAAAATAAAAAGGCAGGTCAGAGATAACAGCTAAAAAAAAATGCAGGACAAAATTTTTCATCCTAGCCCCCCCATAAAAATCAAATGTTAGCTCCCTAACAGCATACAAGATATATCAAGCTTATGTGCTCCCAAGACTACTATATGGATCAGAAGTACTATCACTAAATGCCACCCAAATGTCGGAGTTGAAGCAATTCCACCTCAAAACTCTCAGATGCTTCCAAGCATTGCCAATTAGGACATCTAGTGCAGCAGTTCACATGCTAATTGGAGCCCTTCCAATTGAGGCAGAGTTACACAAAAGACAGTTGAGTCTCTTGTATTCCATATTAGCATCAGAAAACACAAAACTGAAAAATGTAATGGAACGACAGATGACCATAAATGCAGGGAACGCTGACAGCTTCTTTTCAAGAGCACAAGAAATCCTGAATTTCTACAATCTGCCATCAATAGCAGAATTCAAAGAACATCTGCCCTCAAAAATTAAGTGGAAAAAAGATACTAACAGGAGCATTGCTGAGAAATGGACAAATCTTTTACAAAAAGAAATGGAAGAAAAATCTACACTGAAGCATTGTAACATCCAAATGCTTAAGATACATGAAGTCCATCCCGTATGGAGAACATTACCTCCAGTAACATACGGGGTCAAAAAGGCAATTATTAAAGCTAGGTTACTGACAGGAACATACCTATTACAAGAACATGTTCAAAAGTTTAATGGAAATAGTGAAGATCAAAAATGCCTGCTTTGTCAAATAGAACAGGAAGACTTAAAGCATTTCATACTAATATGCCCAGCATTAAATGAGCAACGTCAAAAAGTGTTTCCTGCACTGAAACAAGCGATAATATTCAATATAGGCCAGAATAATTGGCAAGAACACTTCGCTGGAAACAAAGAGCTATTAATACAAGTAATTATTGACTCGACCAAAGTACGGGAAAATATTCTAATTCTCAACGAAGAAATTTCAACAGAGATAGAAAGAATAAGCAGAAAACTATGCTATGACCTCCACTGTGGAAGAACATTATTACACAAAAGGATAGCAGTATCAAAGCAGTCTCAGGCAAAAGACCCCGGGTGCAATGTCTAAATAACTATTAATTTTTACCCCCCAAAAAAAATTAAGTTAGTTAATTATCAGACATATATCTTAAAAGGAAGCTTGAGAGTAAACGTAAATGGACAACGTAACACAAAAAAGGGAATATTCAATATTTTAGATTTAAAAAAAAGCCTAGATTAGTAATGTTTCAGATCAAATATTTTAGATTTTATAAAAGTTCCATGATTCCATATAATCAACCTCTATTTTAACTGTAGAACAACTGGTAAAATAGAAATATACTGATATAAATTATGCATGTTCTGTACAGTAACATAACAGTTAATTTTAATTTTAGTGGTGTACATAGTAATGATAAATCCCAGACCATTAAATAACAATCTATATTTTTATTAATCCTTTTATTTTTTTCTGTCAAGAAATAAATGAATAAATAAACATGCCCTTTTACCTTTTAACAGTAAATCTATTTCACTCCTTTTTAATCTGTGCGTTTTAAGATATTTTGACTAACATTATTATATGCTTAATGTACATAAAATAGTAGGTGTAAATATTTTTATTTTAGTGGTTTTTTTTTACATTAATAAACGGTTTTAGGACAACATAATCTTTTAAGGATTGTATATATTCTAATCTAGTCTGCTCCATGTTTTTAAACAGCAATAAATAAATAAAAATAAGGGATTTTTTTATACCGTTGCGGAGGAATTTACTTAGAGAAGAAGACGGCATCATTGTTAAGGAGTTTGTGTAATTATTTCTTATTATAAATTAACTAAACACATGTACAGTAAGCAAAAATAAGTTTATAATAAAGAATATTTATATATATATATCGCCTTCTTGATAATCATGACGAATGAAGATAAATTATCCTGTAGTATACTTTATGAATTATTATACTGTGACATTAATTATAACAATTAATTTATGGTATAAAAAATAAATGGATGTTATGTATTAAGAAATTTTTTGATGAACGTGGCATGTCAAATGTATGGCATTGCCAAGATCATTTTAACAAAAAATGGATAAAATGAAGTATTGAGCAAAAGCTTTAAAAAAAAAAGGGGGGGGGGAGGGGGCTCCTTAAAGACCAATTTCGACAAGAGTGGTGTGCAGATTTACACCAATCTCAAAAAGTTTATGTTATAGAATTTTGAAGACTGAATTTGAATTTGAAAAGTATTTATCGATTTTTTTGATTTTTTTATATACTTTGTGTAAATTTAGAAGCGGAAATCATCGTTTGCCAGTGGAGACGGGAAGGTGGTAAACTATTCCGAGATCGGAAAAGTCTTGTCATCTCTGCAACAGCCTAGATATATTGGCGATGGATTTCACTACATTATGTAATTTTTAACATAGAAAGAGAAAAATATTTACCACATTATTGTAAGCAAAATGCTACAATTATTAAATTTAAAAAAGTATTCTCATCTGAAAATGTTGTAGAACTAGAAAAATTATGTAGATTTATACGATACATTTCATTGAAAGTCTGTCCTCCTGGTTAGAGGAACTGTAATACTATTATATTGTTATTTATTTTCACACATGCGAAACAAAATATGTATAATATGTTAACTGTTATTTTCTCTGTAGCTTTGTTACGAGAATAAAACCATTCATTCATTCATTCTAAAAGGATAGAAAAAAAGCAGGGGCTATGCCTATGATCGCATGTGATTTCACCAAGATATTATATTTTGGACGTGAAATGGTTATACATTTTCATAACATCCCCTAAATCCTGCTCTGCTATACATAAATGAATTATCCCTCTAAATAGAAATATATATACGACGTGTTATGATTTTGCATTGAAATATATATGAGACAATATCTGAAAAAGTATAATTTTTTGCAATAAGAAAAACAAAACAAACAAACAGTCTTTAGACCCGGTATTTCAATAGCACAAATCGAAGAACACACATTGGGGATCTAGGAACTGTTGTCTGTAATTCAAACAATTGTCAAATGTGGTAACAATTGCAATTTCAAAAATGGTACAAAAAATATCCAGTTCTTTCCTGTTACCAAAATGAATCAATTTTAAAAAGTTTCTAATGGGAATAAGGAATAAGTTCAAGACACTATTTGTGGTTTACTAGTATATCCTGCAATAGTTTAGTAAATGCCAATTATTGATTTTAGCATTTGTAATGCAAAAGATTTAGAAATATACTAAAATATAGTCAGAGATGTCGGTAACATGAAAGAATCTTGAGTAACAGGACAACGGTAACAGGACAAAGTTGGTAACAGAAAGGATTTTTTCTCCAAAAAATGCTTTATTATAATAGTTTAAGAAAAATACATCATTTCAGATTGGTCACAATAGGAAGATAACAGCAAACAATCTCATTTATCCTTTTAAACTGTATTTGCATGATGAAAAATCTGCCTAGGTAATGAAAAATTCTAAAATAAATTCCTTTCTGTTACTATCTACCATACTATAATTGCACAATGTTTTCTGCTGTTATCAAAAGTAAAAAAACCTATTTTTTCATTCAATATACTGTATATTACTTTGAAATTTATTTAATATGGTGATGATAACTTATAAATGAAATGGTTGGCATATAGTAGAATAACTTTTTGATTCATCAGTGAAATTGTATTGAACATCCTTCCTGTTACTGATTATGGTTATGCTGTTACTTTTTATCAGGTAACATGACAGAACGTAACAGAAAGGAATTACGCAGTACTTTTTGTTCATTTACTCGAATTGTGTAGAAGTTTACTTCCATCTACATATCAATTTGATAAGATACTATAAAAACACATGTACTGTTATAGTGCTGACAATGAAATATTTTCAGAAGGTACACAAAAAGTTTGTAACAGGCCGGGAGAGAACAACAACATAATATTTCTCCAAATTCTGATCTTTTAAAGGGGGAGTTCAGTTTTTTTGGGGGGGGGGGGGGGGTTGACCATTTAAATTAGAATATTCATTAGATGAAATATTAAAAAGAATGTGTAATTGGTTGCAGTTGGTGCATTATATACTCGAGTTAATACTGAAACTTAAAATTTTCCAAAAAAGATGCCTGAATAAAAAAATAATTGCTGGTGAAAGGCGGGACATGAAAATTAGACTTTTTCAGATATTGTCTCATATATGTTATCAAAGTCGAGATTTTCAGGAAACTTCAACATATGAAAGATGTTTTTTTATGTTTAATCCAAGCTGAACCCTATATAATTTTACCCTTAATCTTAAGATAAAAGGGGTAAAAGGTGGTATTTGCCTAAAGCGCTTATTGTCATTTCACCATGATAATTTATCAATGGGTCATATAATTGTCACCTTCCGAATAGAGTACTAAACTCTGGTAAAATTTACTGATATGAATGGTTGTTCTGACTTATGAAACTTTAATTTACACAAATGTGAGAAAACTATAAAAGATAATAAAAAAAAAGTTCATTACAATGAATAATCTTGTTAAGTCTAATCTACTCTGTATGTGTATAGATAGAGATCAAACAGGCCCCAGAAAGCTACAGTGTGACAAACAAATAGATATAGGAAGATGTGGTGTGAGTGCCAATGAGACACTCTCCATACAAATAACAATTTAAAAAGTAAACCATTATAGGTTAAAGTATGGCCTTCAACACGGAGCCTTGGCTCACACCGAACAACAAGCTATAAAGGGCCCCAAAATTACTAGTGTAAAACCATTCAAACGGGAAAACCAACGGTCTAATCTATATAAACAAAACGAGAAACGAGAAACACGTATATATTACATAAACAAACGACAACTACTGTACATCAGATTCCTGACTTAGGACAGGTGCAAACATTTGCAGCGGGATTAAACGTTTTAATGGATCCAAAAATGTCTGTCTGATAATTGTGTTATCTCCGCTCTATATCCGATCGGAAAATATTCAACTTGTCCTTCTCAAATATCTGGTTTTTGAACCAGTTCGTCAACGGTGTTTTTTTTTAATTTCACAACGGCTTGCCATACTGTTTGGCAAAATGTCGCATCTGAATCTGAATAAATACGCTGCAGGGCCAGTATATGTCATCAATGGCAACGGGAGAGAGGCGCTGGAAAATTAGTCCAACGTTGTGAGAGCAACCGAAGTTTTAAAGCTCTCAATTGTCTTAGCAAACACGAGATTGTCTGATAGTCTATTCCATTCGGGTATGGTTCTCACAAAGAATGACTGTTTGTATTGATCGGATTTGCTAGGTGGAATTTTGAAGCACCGGCTGTTGTTTTGAGCAAATTTGTCTACAATGTTTGTTGTTTTATAGTCACTAAATTGTTTTGATTTAATTTGTCGTTTTGGTCTCTTTTTGACTAATAATGAGTCTTGTGGTATAGCTGGTACCAACTCCCCGGCCACCTTGTAAAGAAAACTGTTAATGTCCTTGATTAAGTAAAGGTCCCAGACTATGGACGCATATTCTAGAAGTGACCGGGTAAGTCCTATATACGCCTGTTTCCTGTAATCCTTAGGACAGTGGCGGAGGTTTCGTCGCAAGAAGCCTAGAGTGGAGTTGGTTTTCTTCACGGTTTTGGCGATGTGGGCGCCCCACCTCAGATCATCTGATATAATTACACCGAGATACGGATTTTGTTGTACCTGTTGCAGGATGTGATTGTCCAGTTTATAAAAATGAGATGATTTGTTGTTGACGCTCATCACATAACATTCTTTGGCACTAAATCTGATACCTCAATTTTTGGCCCATTCTTCCAACGATACAAGGTCGTTTTGTAGTAGTTGGTGGTCCTGTTGTGTTTGGACTTCCTATATAGTAGGCAATCATCTGCGAATAGTCTGACTTGAGATTTTAGCGGTCCTAATACCGTGCCTTGATGTACTCCTGATGCTACACCTACCGAGGCAGAACTTCGCCATCTACCAAGACTCTCATAGATCGTTTTGTCAGGAACATGTTGAGCCAATCTAGTATTGGACCATCAATACCATAACTTTCAAGTATGGCTAACAGCGTTTTGTTAGGAATATGTTGAGCCAATCTAGTATTGGACCATCAATACCATAACTTTTAAGTATGGCTAACAGCGTTTTGTTAGGAACATGTTGAGCCAATCTAGTATTGGACCATCAATACCATAACTTTCAAGTTTGGCTAACAGCCTTTTGTGTTGGACCGTATCGAAGGCTCTAGAGAAATCTAGTATTACTATATCTGTCTACAGGCCTTTGTCACGAAGTTGGAATAAATCGTTCATCGTTGTTAGAAGCTGTGTTTCACAGGAGAAACCTGAACGGAAGCCATGCTGGAGAGATGTGAGTATGTTGTTCCTTTCTAGGTGTGTCAGGATGTGTTTACATATAACATGCTCAAGCAGCTTGCAGGTAACGCAGGTAAGAGAAACCGGTCTATAGTTCTCTGGTGTGTTTTTATTTCCTTATTTAAATACAGGAGCGATATTTGCATTTAACAAATTAGTAGGTAGAGTTCCAGAGTGTATGGATTGCTGGAAGATGTGTCGCAGCCCAGGTGCTAATTGTTTAGAGCAGTTTTTCAGGACAATGTTTGGTAAATTGTCTGGCCCAATGGCTTTAAATGGCTTCATATTCTTAAAGAGTTTTTCGACTCCATCTGTTGTTATTTTCAGTGGTGGTATTGATTTGCCAACTTTCTTATCTATCTTTGGTGTTGCAGTTAGAGTGTCTTTTGTAAAAAAACTGATTCAATTTGGTTCAAAAGTATATGAGATAGTTATCAAAGGTACCAGGATTATAATTTTATACGCCAGACGCGCGTTTCGTCTACATAAGACTCATCAGTGATTTCTCCTTGTTGTCGTTTACAAGTGCTCCATTCTGTTTCATTGCTGGTATGCCAATGTTTTCCTGTCGTCTGAATTTAACATAACGCCAGAATGGTTTTGTGTTGTTTTATTGTAGACCTTGGTAAATGGTGTTGTTAATATAATTGAACTCAGCTTTCTTAAATTCTTTTTTTTGCACTATATTTGGAAGCTTTTGTAGTCATTCCATTGTTTAGATCTTATAGCGTGCTTATAGAGTCTTATTTTGCGGTTTATCATCAGGCTTAGATTTCTGTTGAGCCACGGCTGCGATTTTCTAGATGTGCATACCTTTGACGGGGTGTATTTGTCAATAATTGTGAATACAGTGGTGGTGAAGGTTGACCATAGTTCCTCCACTGGAGTTTCAGTTTTGAATTATACATGAGTAAACATATTGTATAATATAGTAACAAAATGAATAAAATCCAATGCTGCCAAGAAGTAAAGATTTGGAAACTTTTAGAAATGTCAATAACAATAGTTTAGGGGAATAATGATGGTATAGAGTTTGATACTGTGAAATTGGTCCGACCGTT
>CM034351.1:68181641-68265286 GCA_019925275.1 Mytilus edulis
CATTTTTAAGTATCCACATCTGATTCACGCCACCTCTAGAATAGGCAGTTTCACAATAACTTTGAAGCCCGTCTTTGATTGCTGATAAAATAGATGTTAATAATTTAGAAAGAGGTTTCGAGGAGCACTTGGAAGACCCAGCAATATACCGTTGTTTGTAAGGACACATATGTAGTTTAGGTATCCAATACAGTGATGGAAGATCCAGTTCTTCATCTTTGGTTGAAATTACAAAAGAACATAGAACAGACCTATGATTATCCAGGATTTCCTCTTTGGTAAGTGTCGTGAGTGTATATGTTGAGTTTCCAAGTGAATTGTCAATACCTAAGTCGTTTATCAAGCAGTTAACGTTGATGTAATGACTTTTACACACAAAAACGATGTTATTTGGGGCTTTATCTGCGGGGACAACAACATATTTGTCATGGAGGTCGGATAGGTGTTTTGCAACATTTGGGTCTTTAAAGATTGACGTAGCATGGTTAAGTTATGTTTTAATTGCAATACTGATAGAAGAAAACCCTAAAATAATACCAATTGAATAACAATAAGATAAAGAAGAATGATCAAGAGTTTTTTGTGTTTTCTAAACTACTAGTATGTTCCTGAAGTCACAAAGTGATAAAATTGTTATAGAATTGTCTCTCTTTGCTTGTTGGTATTGTAATTCACAGATACCATGATTAAAATACTACATGCTGTCTGTATACTATACTCAGTTATGTAGATGTTCCATGCATTGATAACCTTTACCACTTATACAAAAAATAATCATTCAAATTAAACATACATTTTATTACACCAACTTGTATTTACATTTTCATGACTAGAATATACATTTTTAATTTGTGGCATAAAACCACTGGTAGTTAAACACGGTCACACCACCACCTGCCATGGGGAGTGAACGGAGAAAACACGTGTATTACTAATACTCCAGTTATTAGTACCCAACCTGTTGGCAGGTGTAGGCCTCCCCTCTAAAAGATGAGGTAGAGGAGGTCCCAGAGTTACCCTTATGTAGACCCCACCGTTACCAATAAACTCAGTTTCCAAACCTGCAAATTGTAGAAATTGTCAGGCCCAGAGCAAGGGCAGAGTGAAATAATCCCCCAATAACTACCGGTCTCCCTGGACTGCCCGTATATGTCGGTCAAGCACTCCCGGGAGCTATCTTCATCTTCAAACATTATAAGAGTTGCATTTCATAATTTGCATCTTTATTTGGAGTCGCAAATACCACTACGTATCACGCACAAGTCTACGTCTGCAACAGTCAAATTGAAGGTGTCGACGGAACGTTTTTAAAAAAATACGTAACACGTAAATAAAAGGTTCTAGTAACGGTTTAATTATGTGTAATGAATTTGTTGTACGTCTCATTGAAATTGTAACAGACTCGGGGTTGAATAGGATGAAAAATGAATATACACTTCCGGGTAGTACTGCCATAAATGAAACTAATATTATCTTCCAAGAGTGATCCCACAATGTTTTAATCGTGTTGCCGTATTACGACTCAGTGTGTGTTCTTGTCTATGACGTTGTATAATTTGAGCTACCGCTACTGTATAAAAACTAGATATTAGTAGATTTAAAATCAAAACAGGAATATCAATCCCTTATATCAATTTACTCTCGTTGTTTTCAGTCACATCAGATTGACTACAACTTTTTGCTTTTAGATTGCCAAACACCAGGTATAAAATCCAAACATATCAGTTATCATTTTGTATATCAAACAAAAAGGTTCTGTACCACAGATCTTTGCAAAGAAACTATGTTGACGATCAAATGCAGTAAAAAGTCTGTCCAGGCAAATCTTTAAAGTTATGAATAACGAACAAATTATCATAGCAATTGTTAAAGTAATGACTAACACGCACGGAAAATCAGTTAAGTTCTTAAAAAATGATAGGCTAATGTGTAATATTGTTGCCAAACGAGTTCCCACATTCCTGACGTTCTGAAAAATTGTTAATCTGTAAAATCTTTTCTCCTTTAGAGGTTTGTATCTAAATAATAAAATAATGCAATATAAATTTTCTATGAATGCTATAATAATAAAAATCAGAGAACATATACGGCGTGCTTCCACTTCTCCTTCCTCAGAAGAAGACAAATTAACATGGTTGATTGAAGTGTTTTCCATCATTCCCTTTATAACATAAAACTGAATTAACTAGTTTAACAGACTTGTCATGTGGTTCATGAGTTTAATCGAGACACTCCCTTAATACAGAGAGCATGAAAAGATCTTTTCTTTTATAATCTGCAGATGTTAAAGCAAAATTTCATCAAGGATTACAGCGATAATTCAGAAAGACAGATGACATTTTCGCCTGCATCAGACTGATAGGAGAAAAGTAAATAACAAAAATGCCGAATTCCGGGGAAAGTTAAAATGAAAAGTCCATAAACCAACGGCAAATTAAAATGCTCTGAGACATAAACAAAAATTTAGAAGTCCAAATCAACACAAAGCTGCAGAGGAAAAAAAATCCAAAGTTACAGAAAGTTGTGTGATAGTAGAAAAACTTGCAATAACATTAACTGTACAAAATTTACTTTACAAAATATATATTTCGACAAATAATATATCTTGTTGCAAGGTTTTTTAATGTTTTATTTTACATTTTATGAACAGTCTCATAAAATCACCGTATTTTAAAATGATATTTCATGTCAATATAAAAAAAAATAGAAATGGTATTAGTGCCTATGAGACTAGTCTCAATCTTAGTCGCAAGGTATAAAAGTTAACAATTATATGTCAAAGTACGTCCTTAAATCCGTAGTCTTGGCTCACAGTATATATGTTCTTATAAGTAGGCTAGTGATACTCCATAGGACAAAATATCTGCAATCAGTTGTATCGACCAATTGGTTGCAAAAACGTTTCAATCTATTCATTTCTATATTATTCAACCGAGGCATACATCTTGTTAGCATTAGCAAGCACCTACCACTTTCCGGATAATTCGTTTTTTAATAGCCTCCAACTTTGTATCAGATTTAGCTTTCCAACTATTGATTCGAGCGTGACTGATGAGACTTATGCAGGCAAAATGTTATATGACGTACCAACTTGCAGTTTGTTAGTTCAAATTAACAATGGCATCAAAAACAGTATTGTTTATCCGATTAGGATTTCTTTAATATATGTTTTAAATTGTGGTGGGTGGCATGGTGGTCTGACATAGCAAGACTTATCAATGGCGCTCAAAAGAAAACAGTTGGAATGACAAATCAAAGTTGAAAAGCATAAACAAAGGAAATTCAAAATACTTGTGCTAAAAAACGACCAAAGGAAAGCACAATTACTCAAGACTAAAAGTCTCCAAATACTAGTGTTGTTAACGGTTAATCGGTTAACCTGTTACCCGTCGAAAGGACCGAATATCGAAAACCAAAAACTCAAACCGGTTAACCGGACCTTTTTTCTATGTTGATAGATTTGATATAAATGCGTATCGAAATGATTAATTAGTATATTAAAAGGATAGTCTTGCTAATTAATTTGACAGATCTATTGTCCAGTATATTTATTACTATAATATATTGTTTACCTTGAAAACACTCCAATTTTACAAAATTAATTAACACACAGACAATTTTTAAATCAGCTCGGGGCATGATCTAATTTAAAAGTAAGTATTAATGGAACAAAGGTAACAAAAAAAAACAGGCTGGTAAACATAATTAGCGTACATGTAGTGTGAGCAGCTGGTAGCTGATTAAATTTTACGATTTACTTCATTATTTTACTTTGATTTAACATCGCGTAGATAATGAAAATAGGTCACTTCTATCTTCTAATGCTTTGTTATACTTTAAACGAAATGCGGACTCAAAAGTGGTTAAACGCAAATTATGTGAATGGAATCAATGTATAGTACTGTGTGGTACTAGTAACAAGCTTAATGAACTCAAATTGGAACACTTCACAGCATTATTTTTCTGTGACACCAGAGAAAATGAAACGATTACCGGTTATATACATTGTTAATCCGATGATATTAAGACGATTTTCATCTTCACATTCTGAAGTTATTACAGATGCCATCGTAGATATGGTAGTATTGGATTATCAAAAATGAACTTTTATCAGACTGCTCAAAGCCAAGCCTTATAATGTCAAACCATAAACTTCAATTCATCTTCGCATAAAACCGAAGACCTTTAAAACATCAATTCAACGATCGGTTAACCGGTTAATCGGTCGAATGATTGTCCGAGTAACCGGTTAATCAAAACTGTTCAATTTGACAACACTACCAAATACAAAAAAAAATATCTGAAAACTATCAATGTTCACAAATTACTATAACAACCACTTTTGAACTAATCTTTGAATTATACTCGAAAGATAGGTGAGAGATACCAAGTGGATACTCAAACTCATAAGTAAAAATAAACTGACAACGCCATGGCTAGAAAAGTAAGACCAACATGACAAACAGTAGTACTCAACACTTAAACATAAACAACTATTGACTGAGAAACACGAAACCCACCAAAACGCGAAATTATATGCTAGACATGAGTAGTAGTTACCTACTTAAATGAAATTGTGTACGGGATATGGAAAACATGTATACAGTCAGCAATAGTTCAATTACATTATGTTTAAATAAAACTATCTCGGATTTCAAATGTTTGGCTTTGAGGGTTCCTGATGAAGGTAAATCCAGAAAAGCGCTTCAGACGCATGAAATTATTTAACGTGTTGTTTTCAATTTTTTACATCACTGGGTCGATACCTCTGCTGGTGGACTATCAGTCCCCGAAGGTATCATCAGCTCAGTAGTCAGTATTTTGGTACTGACATGATTTATAACAAACCTTTCTAAATTGTCCGTGAATAAATTTTGAAATTATAAAGAAACTAAGGTTTCAACTCCCTCAGGCAAAGTTGACCTTAGATGAATTTAGCTATTTATTTTAGGTGTTTTGTCATATAGCTCTTCAACTGTTTCGGTACTTATTCATCCCTCGAATTTCAAATGTTTGGCTTTGAGCGTTCCTGATGAAGGTAAATCCAGTAAAGCTTTTCGGACGCATGAAATTATTTAACATGTTGTTTTCAATTTTGTAGTATAAGCAAAGAAACAGGTAAAATAGCAAAAATACCAAACACCAGGAAAATTCTAAACGGAAAGTCCCTATACAATGGGAAATGCTTAAACACAGAAAACGAATGGATAACAACTGTCATATTCCATATTTGGTACAGGCATTTTCCTAAGTAGAAAAGAAATCAATGTTAAACTCTTCCGATAATATTTTGGTCCAAATCCAGAAAGGAATAATTATCAAAAAATAAAATTTACTCAATTGAGATTTATTATGCTTTTTAACAGTTTCCGTTTTAAAGAAATGATGTTTTTGAGTTGAAATATTTTTTTTAATAAAATATACCAGGAATTTAATGCGAATGTCATACAAGTGACATGTTTAGCTAGCTATAAAACCAGGTTTAATCCTCCATTTTCTACATAAGAAAATGCCTGTATCAAGTCAGGAATATAAAAGTTGTTATCCATTTGTTTGGTGTGTTTGAGCTTTTGATTCTGCCATTTGATTAGGGACTTTCAGTTTTGAATTTTCCTCTGAGTTCGTTTTTTTGTGATTTTACTTTATACCAGGCATATAGTGTTGAGTATAGCAGATGCGCGTTTCGTCTACATAAGACTCACCAGGGTGCGCGAATCAAATATTTAAAGGCACAATCAAGAACGGAGTTGAAGTGAATAAGACACCCAAAAATATGGAGTAAAAAAGTTAAATATAGATAACAATTTAGAGGCAGAAAACCCTTTGTGTTTTGAATAGTTCAACATGGATAATAGTTAACCCATTTTTGATCCATCGGTGGTCTTTTTTTGTTGATCATTGATACGGTTGTTGTCACTTTGACACATTCCCCATTTTCATTTTCAATTATATTCTGACATCAGGTTATAGTTGAATCTAGTGACACCTGTGTTAACTTTATATTACGTATATTATCACGTTTAACTTTTCTCTGACGATATTTTATCCGTTTAAAAGACCAGGGTCATAGGAAGGTTTCGATTTCGCACATATTTTCATCGTCAATCATTACTGTCTTCAGTCTATGCACGAAACCACTATACCACGAGTGCGTACATCAATCAAATCTTTACGCTCTTAGTTATAGATATATGTTAAAAACTAACAAAACCTTTGAATAGACTTATTAAGAAGGGATATAGTTACGATACTGTTGTCAGGTCATTAAATATTGCATATTTTGGCGTTAATATTGATTCACTTATAGGGTCTTTGCATCGAAACTAAACACATTTATTCAAAAACCAGTTGTTGGCATGACACGGGTTATTTTCTTCTCATATATGTTATGATGGTATGATACTAAACCCCTAACGGGAAGGATTGTGCCTGATGTTCATATGATGAAATCATAATCTTTCAGTCAGTTTAATTGAAGTCTGGAGCTGGCATGTCAGTTAACTGCTAGTAGACTGTTGTTATTTATGAATTATTGTCATTTTGTTTATTTTCTTTGGTTACATCTTCTGACATAAGACTCGGACTTCTCTTGAATTGAATTTTAATGTGCGTATTGTTATGCATTTACTTTTCTACATTGGCTAGAGGTATAGGGGTAGGGTTGAGATCTCACAAACATTTTTGCGCCTGTCCCAAGTCAGAAGCCTCTGGCCTTTGTTAGTCTTGTATTATTTTAATTGTAGTTTCTTGTGTACAATTTGGAAATTAGTATGGCGTTCATTATCACTGAACTAGTATATATTTGTTTAGGGGCCAGCTGAAGGACGCCTCCGGGTGCGGGAATTTCTCGCTACATTGAAGACCTGTTGGTGACCCTCTGCTGTTGTTTTTTATTTGGTCGGGTTGTCTCTTTGACACATTCCCCATTTCCATTCTCAATTTTAATTGTGTCTATGTCACAATAGTTGTAACAAATATAAAATGAGGGAATTGTATTCCTCAGTACAATTCCATGATATAAACGTCCATATGCCCATCACACTTAGCACTTTCAACAAACAAGGACTTTAAATGTTTTTTTTCAGTATCAGCAAATGCTTACTTATGGTTTGAGTTTTATAATAAAAGTCTGGAGCTGGCATGTCAGTTAACTGCTAGTAGACTGTTGTTATTTATGTATTATTGTCATTTTGTTTATTTTCTTTGGTTACATCTTCTGACATAAGACTCGGACTTCTCTTGAATTGAATTTTAATGTGCGTATTGTTATGTGTTTACTTTTCTACATTGGCTAGAGGTATAGGGGAAGGGTTGAGATCTCACAAACATTTTTGCGCCTGTCCCAAGTCAGGAGCCTCTGGCCTTTGTTAGTCTTGTATTATTTTAATTTTAGTTTCTTGTGTACAATTTGGAAATTAGTATGGCGTTCATTATCACTGAACTAGTATATATTTGTTTAGGGGCCAGCTGAAGGACGCCTCCGGGTGCGGGAATTTCTCGCTACATTGAAGACCTGTTGGTGACCCTCTGCTGTTGTTTTTTATTTGGTCGGGTTGTTGTCTCTTTGACACATTCCCCATTTCCATTCTCAATTTTAATTGTGTCTATGTCACAATAGTTGTAACAAATATAAAATGAGGGAATTGTATTCCTCAGTACAATTCCATGATATAAACGTCCATATGCCCATTACACTTAGCACTTGTAACAAACAAGGACTTTAAATGTTCTTTTTCAGTATCAGCAAATGCTTACTTATGGTTTGAGTTTTATAATAATGTCATGCAAGCAATCAATTTTTCTTTGTTTGATTATAAATGATCCAAATAAACATCACGTCAACATTAAACTGATTCTTATTTGAATAAAGTGTGATATAAAAGTCAAGACCGTAAAACTATTTCTGTAACAACAAAAAAACACAAACAAAATTCTCAATATTATATGAAAATGTAATATATAATACCTCTAACATTAATACAATACTTTGGTCAAGACAACATTTACGATGATTTAAATTCATTTCGGGTACAAGGCTTGAAATCTGTACTGTTAATGTCACCGTTATCCCTTTCTTTACTGACGACTAGAAAATCACGATTAGGAACAGCTTGAATGGAAAATAATCAAATCAGCATAATTATACATCTTTAGCAGGAGCAAATCTGCTGGTATTCGGGAATGGGTTCAACAGATAAAATAGCTTATCATGACTAATTGTCGATACATGCGAAATGTTATAACACTTTTTAAAATAATCTAAAAATGAAATGGAAACAGTTTCAACAAAATTAACATATAAGTGTTAAAATAAAACTTTTTGCGTATATTTGTTTTAAATATTTTGGAAAGCAATTTAAACTGTAACGACATGAAATGGTAGGTTCGTTGAAGTTGCGCTAACCAATAATTTGTTTATTTATGTATTGCACTATACAAATCCTTGCCTACTTCTCTGTTGTTGTTGCTATGTTTCCAGTCTGATAGGGGAATGCATAATTATATATGCAGCTAATGAAATAAAATGTTTTAAATGTATGAAAGAAGTTATGCTTGTTAAAAATGAATACAGTATGTTATCAAATCTATAGATTTATAAAAGAGTTGAAACATAAATGTATTGAATGATCAAATGACGACGACGACGGAATACATGATCGCTATGTCTCGCTTTTGCGACAAAAGTCGCAGGCTCAAAAAATGGAGAAAAATTTATAAAACATTTTCCTCTAGATACAATATCTTTTGATTGTAAGAAGATTCCGTCCAAGTTTGGAAAATATCCAGGATGGTTTATGAATCTAATGAATGATTTAAAAACTTTAACTGCAGACAGTATGTAATTTTAACTGAAAGAAGTTCATTTATAAGTAATATACAGATAAGCAGGATTTGTTTTTACAAAAATTACTTCTGTAAACTATCTTTTGATCAAAACAAGCTTCTTTCTAAGTTTGGTAGAACATGTAGAAATCCAGGATAATTTAAGAAAGTTATTAAAATTTCAAAAACTTAGGCGGTTAGTTTTCTCGTTTGAATTGTTTTACATTGTCATTTCGGGGCCTTTTATGACAATGCGGTATATGTTTGTGCATTGTTGAAGTCCGTACGGTGACCCATAGTTGTTAATTTTTATGTTATTTGGTCTCTTGTGAAGAGTTGTCGCATTGGCAATCATACCACTTCTTCTTTTTTTTATATTTAACCAAAGAAATAATATTTGTGGCAGCCGCCGACGACCATGGAATAAGGGATCGCTATATCTCGCTTTTGCCACAAAAGCCGTAGGCTCGACAAAATAGTTCTTGCTACTTCAGATGTTGATTTTTGTTTAATTTTTTACTTGTTATACTTTTAACATTCGTTCACTGATTTTTTTATTTGAAAATTAATCAGATTGATTATTTTATTAATAAAAAACCTGCTGAACCTAATATTGAATCACAATTTGTCGATGTTTTCTGAACTTTCGAACATTTTTGAATGTTGAATTTTTTGAAATGCTAAGGCTTTTCTACCTCAGGCATGGATTACCTTAGCTGTGTTTGGCAAAACTTTTAGGAAGTTTGGTCCTCACTGCTCTTCAACTTCGTACTTTATTCGGCCTTTTTAACTTTTTTGGATTCGAGCGTGACTGATGAGTCTTTTGTAGACGAAACGCGCGTCTTGCGTATTTACTAAATTTGGTCCTGGTGTCCATGATGAGTTTATTTACCTCGACAACCGATCAGACAATAGTTTAAAGTTACAACAGCATAAACGTACATTGCAGGATGCTGAAAAGCTACAAGACACGTTTGTTCTTTTTTTTTAAAATAAAAAATGTTGTGTATAAATGGTTACATGATATAACATAACATCTTTAGAAATAAAACAATGTGGTTTGAGTGACAATGAGACAATTCTCTATCCAAGTTACAATGTATAAAAGTTAACAATTATAGGTCATGGTACGTCGTCAACACTGAACAATGGCTCACACCGAACAGCAAACTATAAAGGACTACTCTAAAACACGAAAACCAACGGTTTAATCTATATAAAAACGAGAAGCGAGAAACACCTATGAATCACACAAACATTTCATTTTCAAGATGTGATAAGTGAAAATAAGGGAAATGAAAATACATCCATAACGGAGTGCTTACTTTATTATTTATAATCACAAAGAAAAGATGATCATTGTGAAGTTTTTCTTACTATGAAATGCAGAAAACTGAGAGGTTTTTCGAATAATTCTTTTGTTTTATAATTTACGACATTAAATGAAATTGTGTTGTATTCACAAAATTGCAAATAACGAATATATGTGACTGTGTTGAATTTTTCTGTCAATTTCGACGCCTTCTGATATTTATCTCAGCAGGGTTATCGATGTCATCTCAATTTGTGTATTTTATGCTAAGCCCAAGCTACCTCAAAAGGATAAGACGTTTTTCCTTTAAATAAAAGTGGTGAGAACATGTTCAGAAATACTACATGCGGTTGGGAAAGCTAAAAGTACATTAGTATTGGTTGTCGTAAGCTACAGAGAGGTAGGACAGGATTTTACTCTTGTTGTCATCCAATTAGAACCATTGATTCACAATGATTGCATTATCATTTACGATATCAGTGGGGAGAAAAACCGAAAAATACATCTTTTTTTATCAAGAAGCATCATCAATAATGACCGCATACTACGCTAAACATAATTGTCAGAAAAATGAAAAAAATATAGAAAATGGCCATTAAAATTCGCCAAAACATAATCTAAAGGACAATGGGTATTTTCATTGTTCGTAGCAAAACATGAAAACGTCAGGTGATTGTTAATTCTTTATAACATGGTTAGACAATCGCAAAATTATGGTGTACTCTTTTGAAAATATTACCTCAAATGAGTTAGATTCGGAAACGGTATATTGAAGAATACATACTTATACATATAGTAATATATTAAGACACCCATTCCAACGATAAAACAAAGAGTAATTGAATGATTTTATTCAAAATTGAAAACAACATAGACAGTAGATGATTTCCGAATTTTTGTATTTCTTTTAAAGATAAACGCGTGTGAACTAACAACGAATTAATTTTACTGTATTGTTAATGCATAACAATAAGATAAAGGTTTACATAACCTATTTTTGATGATTTATCAGTTTTGTAATACGGAATTCACACATTGCCGATTATGGTTCATTTTAAGTCCAGATGGCCACTATTTAAAAGTCATAAATCGATTAAAAAAACAACAAAAAATAAAGTCCGGGCTACAAACGAAAACCGACTGAAACACATCTATAAGAAGGAAACAACGGAACAACAGTAGCACTGAAGTGTAAACAAAAAAAAGCAACAAAAGTGAAAAAGTTCGGATTACTGTCCTCAATGGTCTGAGATATTCTTTACTCGTCTAAACGCAGTCATATACGCTAGTACAGAGTGATATGGATGTTGTCCGTAAATTGTCGTTCAAGCACTACCGACAGTTCGATACATTCACTTAACATTCCGAAAACTGAATCGTTTTTGTCATGTCGAATTGCTTATTTTTTTTATATCTGCAGACCATTCAAGTACGTATTATGATAAATGAAGTTCAGTCAATTATTTGCAACGTTATTTGGAGCTGCAAATACCCACAACCGCATGACGCACACGTATACTTCTGCAACAGTTAAATTTAAGGTATCGACGGAACTTTTTAATACGTAACACGTAGATGACAGGTTCTATTAATGGTTTAATTATGTACAATGAATTCGTGATACGTCTCATTGAAACTTCAACAGACTCGGGATTAAATAGTATGGACAACGAATATACACTTCTGGGTAGTACTGCCGTAAAGGAAACTATTATTAATATTCCAAGAGTGATTCCACAGTGTTTTAATCGTGTTGCCGTATGACGACTCAGTTCGTGTACTTGCTTATGCCGTTGTATAATTTTGGCTACCACTACTGTATACAGACTTGATATAAGTAGAGTGCAAATCAAAACAGGAATATCAATTCCTAATACCAATTTACTCTCGTTGTTTCTTATTAATATCAGAATGCCTACATCCGTTTGCTTTTAGATTTCCAAAAACAAGGTATAAAATCCAACATATACAATTATCATTGCGTATATCAAACAAATCGGTCCTGTACGGCAAATCTTTCTAAAGAAATTATTTTGACAATCAAATGCAGTAAAAAGTGTGTCCAAACAAATCATTAATGTTTGAAATAACGAACAAATTATCATAGCCATTGTAATAGTAATGACCACAACGCACATAAAAGAAGTTAAGCTCTTAAAGAATGATAGGTTAACGTGTAATAGTGTTGCCAAACAAGTTCCAACATTACTGACGCTCAGGAACATTGTTAATCTGTGAAATCTGTTCTCCATAAGGGTTTTGTCTCTAAATAATACAATAACGCAACATGAATTTTCTATAAGTGCTGCAGTAATAAAAATCAGTGAAATTATTACGCGTGCTTCCATTATTCCTTCCTCAGTGGAGGACACATTAACGTGGTTGATTGTACTGTTTTCCATCATTCCCTCCCGAAAATAAAACTGCATTAACTGATTATATCACTTATATGTAATATCCTTGTCACGTGGATAAATGGGTAAATCGATATATTTCCTTTATTGGATATTCATGAAACAAAACGTGATTGATGGAAATAAAGTTCATATAGTACAGTCAGCATGAATAGATCTTTTCTTTAGTAATCAGCAGATGTCAAAACAAAATATCCCCAGGATAACAGCTTGTTACTTTAGAAAGGCAGATGACAGTTTCGCCTACGTTAGACTGATCTGATTTATAATGGCGCTAAAATCAAAAATTGGAAGAAAAAATCAATATATACGAAGTTGCAGAAGATTGAAAATCAAAAGTTTCAAAAAAATGTGCCAAATATGGTAGTAGAAAAACTTGCAATAACATTAACTGTACCATGATTGATCAAAGTTCTATTTCAAAATTTACATAATACAGAGGCGAGTGAAGCCAACGTTTTACTGTGAATTAATTTTGCATGGGACGGTTATCTTGACATGAATTAGAAAAATAGGAAATGTCTAAATAAATAGTATTCCTTAAAATGTAGTACAGAGACGTACAGAGATCACCCCTACTTTTTTGGTGGGGTTCGTGTTGTTTATTCTTTAGTTTTCTATATTGTGTCGTGTGTGCTGTTGTTTGTTTGTCTTTTTCATTTTTAGCCATGGCGTTGTCAGTTTGTTTTAGATTTATGAGTTTGACTGTCCCTTTGGTATCTTTCGTCCCTCTTTTAAGATATGTGATATGTAATATATTGTTTATATGCTTCACAAAGCTGTAAAAATGTCCTTCTTCAACAAAAATTTTATTTAATAAATAAATAAATTGTGTCTACATTGTCCGTTTAAAAATTAAAAAAATATTTAGTAATAAAAGTGTAAACTCCCTTAGGCAAAGTAACCTTAGATAAATTATACTACTAGACAAGTATGTTTTTGCTTTTTGGTCATATAGTTTTTCAATTGTTTTGGTTCTTATACCCACCTTGGATTTCAAATATTTTGCTTTGAATGGCAAGCTGTTGTGAAATTCATTCCCTTTTTTTTTTTTAAATATTTCACATAAACGAAATAGCTAAACATCTCGCGAAGCTTCATTAACACTGCAGAAGAACACTGCATGGTGCCTTATAGTAGCATGGTGATAATTTGCTGTGGTAACATCTTATTAAGGCCAAAATAATAGGTCAATCTGAAATATAATCACATCAGGATTAAAATAAATCAACTGTTATATCATTGATCAATTACTTAATTTCTTTAACCTCCTATCATCTAATATACAAACTCAACATCTCCCAAAAAATCTTATTCTTTCAAATGTAGAACTTCAAATATCTAAACAAATTGTAAAGCAATTTGGCAATAGTAAAAACTACTGGTCTTTTATCTACGAATTATAGGAAAACATATAAGACATTCCTAACCACAGTAGGAAGTTACTGAAAGAAAAAGAAAAAAGAAGAGGTACTTTAAATAAATTTCGACTTTCCGTTCTTTTGTCTATACAGTGGTAGTCAGTTTTTATTTGCGGAGGAAGCATTCAAAATGTCTTAAACTTGTCTATACCGTTTTACAGACATGTGCTAAAATTCTATATCATCACCACCACTTTTAAACAAAAGCTTACATATACAAACATCTACCATATTACGCCAACAGCAAAACAGAAATCATGCACATGTCCCAAGTCAGATATCTGATGTTTAGTAGTTGTTGTTACTTGATGGGTTCATTAGTGTTTCTCGTTCTCGTTTTTTATATAGATAAGACGATGGTTTTCCCATTTGAATGGTTTTACACTAGTCATTTGGACTCATACCACATTTTCTTATATCTATACAATCAGATCACGATTTATGTTTGGAAATATTAGGATCTGTATGAATTAAAAAAATTATCTGGTATCTATGGTTTTTTATTGGTTGCATGACACCTATAACCCCACATCGTCCGAATATGAAAGAGAGGTCGTCATTCACTCAAGTGTACACGACCATGAAGACATATATCTTTTAGTGAGATTTAAAAGGATAAAATACATCGTCCGAATATGAAAGAGAGGTCGTCATTCACTCAAGTGTACACGACATAGATCTTTTAGTGAGATTTAAAAGGATAAAATTCAAATGGCATAACTCGAAGAAAAAAACTATAGCTTTTTAAAGCAAGCACTCACATCCTTTTCCTCGCTAAAACGTATGATCTTAAAGCGAAATAGAAAACATCAATAGTTGATAATATTTTCTTTTAAAGGCTTAACTTCTTGGCTATTTATAGCTGACATGCTGAAAACTTATCTCAATCTCAATTTATTTTAAAGGAATTTGAAAAAAGGCATTTGGTTTATGCTGACTACATTTAAAACCTTTAGGTATGGAATGTTTCTGCCGTATATCCATAGTGCTACTACCGAGTGAATGCTGATGGCATAAACTATACTGAACATTATCACAATGGTATCAGCATTTTGAATGAGCTAATAAATGATGATTAAAGATATTAAAACGGTAGATACAAATGCGAGCACAATGATGTTATGATAACGTTGTTAAAAATGTGGTGAGGAGTTATGCAAATACTATATGGGCTATTTCTAATAATCATTTTGAAAACTGCTGGGAAATTATGTTGTTGTTTAGATGATAATAAAGATAACAAAGACACTTAAAAATGCAATCAACAAACATAAGAAAACAAAACCAGATATAAACATGGATAAAAAAAATGCAAAGACATCTTTTCACGTAAATCTAAAATTTGACCAATAGCAACATACAATAAAACAGGGTAGATCCCGGTGCTCTAGATGGGCAAGTGCCCTATGTGTTGTGCTATTCTCTAAATGATTTGATGACTTATTTCCAGTTACAGCAAACTTGAAACATGTTGATAAATGTAACGTATCTAAACTTTGATCAAATATGAACGTTTGAAATGAAGTTATGTTTTGCAATGCCTGTTCATTGATAAACACACTTTCACTGGCTGACAACACAGACTTGAAAAAATAATAACAATTCAGCACGCAATTGACAGTATTACAAACACGAGGCCTTTCTCTTCTAAATTAGGGATCAAAGCAGGTATTCCAGAAGGGTATGCAGTTTCTTACCAACAGTAAAGTCGTATTCTGAATCATCTTGATCTACAATCGAGGAAAAAAGATATACATTTTTATTTGTGAATTCAGGTGGTACACAGTCAAACAAATGATCAACCACTCCCTAAACAAGAGTCCAAATGCTGACATGTCTCACCTTCTTTACTAACCATTGATATTAAGTGAATAGTCTTAAATATAAAGCTTTACCACATCTATCACATACACGTAACATGATCCAAGAAAATGAAGTCAAAGTCATATAAACAAATCTAGAAATGTATGTACACTTTACAATCATTCAATACACTAAATATAAGAAACCAAGAAAATTGAACATTGACAAACGAACCATGAAAATGAAGTCAAGATCAGATGAACCATGTCGGGAAACATATAACCTTACAATCAATATATGCATTACATATAGTTAACAAACTTCAAGAAAACTTAACATAGAACAATGATCAACCAAAATGAGGTAAATGTCAGATTATACCTGCCAGACAGAAGTATACAATACAGTTGCAATCCTTCCATACAATATTTATAGTATAGCTCTTAACCATAAAAA
Source organism: Mytilus edulis (assembly GCA_019925275.1). NCBI lineage: Eukaryota > Metazoa > Mollusca > Bivalvia > Mytilida > Mytilidae > Mytilus > Mytilus edulis. The sequence continues at coordinate 68,197,871 of CM034351.1, forward strand.
TGAGGTCAAGGTCAGATGACACTTGTCAGTTATGCATGCACACTTTACAATCATTCCATACACCAAATATATGTCATATTGCTTACAAGACCAAAAACACAAAAACCTTGACTATAACCACAAAAATGAGATCAAGGTCATATGACACCTGCCAGTCGGACATGTACATCTTACAATCCTTCCATACACAAATATTCTAGACCTATTGCTTATAGTATCTGAGATATGGACTTGACCACCAAAACTTATCCTTGTTCACTGATCAATGAAATGAGGTCAGACGGGCATGAGGACCTTGCAAGGTAAGCACATACCAAATGTAGTTTACCTATTACTCATGATAAGAGAGCAATTTATTCTTTTTTTGAAGTAGTCAAAGAACGTTGAAAATGAGGTGACGGACAATGGTCGTATGACAGACGGAAACTTCGTAACATAAGGCATCTATGTACAAAGTATGAAGCATCCAGGTCTTCCCACTTCTAAAATCTAAAGCTTTTAAGAAGTTATAAATAGCAGTTAAGGCTACCACTACTGGATCACTATCCTTATGACACGCTTGCTGAGACAAGAGTCGCAGGCTTAACGAAAAAGTTCGATTGGTTGCACTTAAAAGATATTTGATTAAATTGGCTTGTAAGCAGTATTTATGTATCATGGAATACAATCTCTAGAATAACGTAAAAACTCCAAAGTGCAATTCGATGAAAGAAATCTTTAGTTCATTTTCACTCATATAAGCATGAATTGCCTTGACTATTTGTTCATTCTTTAGAATAAAATACAAGTGTTTTAACATGAATTTCAAATGTTTAACTGTAATCTACTTAAATTGGAATAGTAGAGCATACCACAAATCAATCACTGAACGAAGTAGGCATACATAAAAGAAAACGGAACTCTACATAATTATCGATAGGAATATAGCCAGAAATAAATGAAAAACAAAAATGTATGTCCATTTTTATTTATAAACAGATTGAAAAATTAACATACAATATAAGGTTATAATTTATAAATGATAAATTGTGCACTGTCATACTTAATAATATAGAAAAATAAATAATAAATGCAAATTCTCTGATTACAACATTTCATATATTAGATTAAGTAGAGACAGGAATTTTGAGCAGCATGTAATTTTGAGTGACAGAAAGGGTATCTACAGATGAATGAGGAAATATCTAAGTAGTACTGTGAATTCATTTATTTTTATGGGTACCAATTTTCGTGAATAACGGAAAATAGTTATCAAAGGTACCAGGATTTTAATTTTGTACGCCAGACGCGCGTTTCGTCTACATAAGACTCATCAGTGACGCTCATAGGAAAACTTGCATGATCATGGATAGCTAATTTGATGGTTTTGACTAGTCTGCATACAAGCCTTTAGAACATTTGTTATTCATTGAACATTTAATTTTCAAGTAACCAGAAAGCCGTAAAAAATTGGTATCCATTGAATAATAATGACTCCACAGTGTGTATTTTTCAGTGCCATATTAGGTTTACAAAGGAGTCAAATGTATGGTTTTTCCACTCGTACCTTTTTAAACCTTTGTCTTATTATGCTGACATGTTTGGATGCCAAAATATCTTATGTTCAGTTTTTTCTCATTACTTCTATTTCCCATTTTATATAGATTTCAGTTAATATGTTTACTATTGTGCTAGTAAATGGTCCTAGGTCGAATGGCTTTGATGGAGAATGGATATTGCGATGCGAATATAATGTGTTTGTCTCTTAGACAACTTACTCTGCTTTAGATCTATCAATAAATTCACTTTTTTACTAAAAATTCCACTTCTTTATACTTTAATTCAGAAATTATTGCGTGCATATATTATTGAAATTTTGTCATTTTAGAATAAAATGTGATTTTAATTTTTGCCATATTGTAAAAAATACTGTTTAATTTATATAAAGAAAATCAAAATGTGAGGTTAAATTATTGTGATTATAACCCTGTCACATTTTTTGGCAATAATAAAAACATCGAATTAATTTCAGAATTTACAGTATTAGACAAAGCATTGTGTACTTTCAAATGTGTTTATCGAAAGTAAACTGTAATTCACGAATCAATTACAAATATATATAAAACTTGTAAATATCCTTTACTTCTTTAAAAATAAAACAAAAATGTTGTGTGGACGGATTTTATGATGTCTTCTTTTATTTTCCTTTTAATATTGTACTTCCAATGGCCTACATAATCGTCTCAGTGGTAAAAAAAAAAAAAAATTAAAAACAAAATTATGGTTTTTTGTGGAAAAAGGATTTTGGGTGATATAATGAGTTTCAAAATACTAAAACAAAGCATAGATGTATGGGTATTATGCTTTTAATTGCAAGAGGAAAATACAGCAAATATTAAGATACTGTTGATAAGTTATCGATGTATCCTTTTAAAATCAATTCATAATAAAAAAAAATAAAAAATAGCAAGACTTTTAGCATTGTTAATATTATGATTACTACATAAGTGAATATTGGTTTTAAAATCATCATGTATTCAACTATGGATTAAGTAATTATACCTGCCACAAAACACTTAATTTCTGCCATATGTGTAAATAGAAAATATAAATATTGTTTTGAATACATGATGTTAGGATTATTTGCGGCAAACATATCAAGAAAAGAAAACGGGAAAAAGTCTTTAATAGGTGCGAGAAAGCAACATAAATGTTGTATACAATTTTTAATGTAAATCTAGAACTTTTCTGATTATAAAACTCCTCATTGTTATCTTGATCATATAACTAAATAATTGATAATTACCCATCAAAACCATTTCACAGAAGAATTATGGAATTATTTACTAGGTGCTTCCACATTGATCAATACATTTATCAAACTAGTTTACACCTCCACCATTTAATTGACATGGTGTTACAATCAGTTACATAACAGTAACATGAAGATTTGGTATTTTTCTGATTATAAAACAACTCTTCATTGTTATCTTGATCGTGTAATTAGATAATTAATAATTACCTATCAAAACCATTTCACAGAATAACAATGGAATTATGTACTAGGCGCTTCCACATACATTTTTTTGTAGATCAATATATTTCTCAAATTAGTTAACACCTGTTTAATTGACATGGTGTTACAACCAGTTGCATAAAAGTAACATGTCGATTTGATATTTTTCTGATTATAAAACAACTTTTCACAGTTATTTTTATCATGTCACTAGTAAATTAATATTTATCCATCAAACCCATTTTACAGAATAATGAAATTTTCTAGATACAGTAAATACCATTAAAAAAACAATGTTTCACTTATTATATATACTAGGTGTTATCAATAAATATCAATGCATTTCTCAAACTAGTTTACACCTCAATTGTTTAATTGACATGTTGTTACAACCAGTTGCATGGAAGCATCATATAGGTGTGGAACTTTACTAATTATAAAATTACTCCTCATTGTTATCCTGAACATGTTACTAAATAATAGATAATTACCCGTCAAAACCATTTCACACAAAATTAACCAAATTTCCTAAATACAGAAAATACCGTTTAACTTATTAAATGTACTAGCTGATCTAACATTGATCAATTAATTAATGCATTTCTAAAACTAGTTACCCCCTCCTGTTTTATTATTATTTCCTTATGTTAGTACCACCAGTTAAAGACCCAAGGAGCAAAGGGTTGAGATTGGTAAATGATACTTATGTATTAAAAGCCACTGTAAATGTAGTTTTCTATTTTGAAAAAAATTGGAAATGGGGAATGTGTCAAAGAGACAACAACCTGACTAAAATGCAGAAAACAGTCAAATGCCACCAATGGATCTACAACACAGCAAGATAACCCTACATCTGGAAAAAGCTTAAGCTGACCCCTAAACAAAATGTGTACTAATTTAATGGAAATGGACATCCCACCAAACTCCTAAACATATAAAAAAAAACTTAAATTTAAAAACATACAAGACTTACAAAGGCCAGATTAAGAGGCTCCTGACTTTAGACAGGCACATAATATTCTGTGAGATCTCACCCTCCCCTTTGCCTCTACCAAATGTAGAATAAACAAAAATACAGCAATAAGCACAGAACTCAATGCAATGCAGGGATAGATTGTTTGATAATTGTCTGCATACTCATTCATCATTGTTCTACACCATTGAACTAAATAATATATATTAACTTAACTAAAGTATTTATACTACTGTGGATTTGTTTAATATATTCAGTGTTTAAATTTGTGGATTCAAGAAAAACTGTAATTAAGTAATATTTTATTTGGTGGTTTTCACATAGATATTATCAAGCTAACCTAAAGGAAACTTTATTTTAATATTCAAATTTGTGGTTCACATATAACCTAAAAACCATAAATAGTACCCCATGAATATAATAATATAATAATATAATAATAAATTCACATTATTTACAAGACTGTTAAGGTTAAAAGCACTAACTGGTCCACACAAATCTACAATCCATTTACTAATTCACTCAAATAGATTATTAAATCACAAAATATTGTGCTCATATATAAAACAAATAATATTGTAAAATGAATAAAATCTGTGAAATAAATAAAGAAATAAACATAATTTGATTATATTCGTAAACATATTTTAACACTTTTGATTTCTAAAACAAAAATCAGTCATAATAATATAACAAGTATAAAAAACAAAGTAAATTTTAAAAAGTCAATAGTATTTACAATATCACAATAAGTCATGCATATATAAAATATTCAAAATAAAATAAACATTGCATTTGAATGATTTTTACATTGCAGTTTAAACAAACAATGATGATGTTAACTGAAATGAGATTTGTCTTTCAATCTTTTAAATTCTTGTCTATATTTCAAAATTTCCCAAATAAATTTGAGAATAGAAATGGGAATATGTAAAAGAGGCAACACCTCAACCATAGAGCAGCAGACAGCAAAGGCCACCAAGGGATTTCAACACAGAGAGAAAGTCCTGCACCCCAAGGTGGGCTTCAGCTGGCCCCTATAACAAATGTGCACTAGTTCAGGGTCAGATACTAGAGATCTCATTATGGACTAAACTAGTAAAAGTTTACTAAAATTATAACAAACAGTGTATTTTTATTCAAGAAAAAACTATCAATTAATGTCTGGACCATTTATTTACACCAGTGTATTATTTTCTTTACTTATCATTTTATAAGCCTTACTTAATAATTTCAATTGTTTGTTCAAAATGTTTGTCTGCAAGAAAAAAACATTATCATAAGTTGAATAGTCTAAACATTAGACATAATTTGTCAATAAATGAATGATATTCAGTATGCATATGTGCTCCAATGAAACTGGTCCAAATATTCAGTTTTTTATGCCACAAATATCTGTTATTTTTCAAAAGTTTTATGTTCTTCTGACATTCCTTTTCACCATGACAGTCTTTGAAAAAATACTGACCTTGAATATTACTATATCCTTTTTACGAACACCTCAGTGAACATAATTCAATTGGTTCACTAATTTGTTTTATACAAAATAGAAGTGATAATCAAGAAAATTTAAGGTTTTAACATTTTTGTGTCACATATTTGAATCAATTCCTCATATAGTTTGAAATACATTAATAATAATTCTACATTATTGAAAACTTAAATAATTGTATGTTAATCATTTCATATATAAAAAAGAAGATGTGGTATGATTGACAACTGTCATAGTATTTATTACACGATTGGTGTCGTTTCTGTTAAAACAAATTCACAACCACTCACTTCCTGACAATAATCAGCAATTTCAAAATGAAATAAGAATATGTATAAAAGACTTTCTTAATATTATTGCAAACTTTAAAAAAAGTATTTAACATAATAATGAGGATGATAAACTTTGAATTTATATGAAATTCTCTTTGTGATTTTAACTTGAATTTGAAAATGATGAGAATTTTAAAACAAAAAAAATCTGAAAACAAAACATTGTATTTGCAAAGTAAAACATGATTTATTTATAAATGATAAAAGAAACTCCTAGGAATTAAAAGAAAATCTAATAACAAAATGTCCATTTGTAAACATGGTTAACACAAAACTGCTTTAAAATAATTGCTAACAGATCAGAATATTCTTGTATAATACATTTGTCATAATAACAAATAATTGCTGAAAAAAAGATATTTCTATTTTTTTTTTTTCAAAAGATTTGCTATCAAAGAACTGCTGCATAACACATTCCTTGTTTTACTTAGACATTTTGAATATCAGATTTGGTTCCATGCCCTGTTTTCCAATGTATCTCAATAGGTTTAAAAGATTTACAGCACATTGCTACCTCCTTCAGTATTCTCCGCAGGATATCTCCAAGGGGTCCAAACATATGTCTAAAGCTTACAGCTGCATTCCACAGGAAAATTCCAAAAGGCTGAACAAATCCATTGAAAAATATGGAAAGCAATGGTTTAAAGAAAAATTCTCCAATTGTTCCCAGGACTCCAACCACTAGTGGTTGTAAAACATACTTCAACACATAGTTTAGAGTCTCCACAAGTAGTATTATTGCTATGCTGGTGATTATTCTAATAACTCCAAAAAATTCTTGATAAATTCTTGTCAGAATTCTTTCAAATCTGAAAAATAAATAATTTTATAAACAAATCATTTGACAAAACATGACGTTACTTTCACTTTCATACTATTTGTATTGAAAACTATAAACATCCCCTCCCATTTCCTCAAAGTAATTTATAATAAATAACCCTCCCCCCCCCTACAAATTTATCCATTAATGTTATTATGACACTGTAGATAGACACCTAGCACAATCATAGATAACTGTTGAAAATAGCCAGATATTGATATTTAAGTTGAAACTTTCTTGTATAAATTTTTGAAGCAATCACAAGAATATAATCAGTTCAAACAAAGTTTCTAGTTATCTATTCGATCAAAGTCATAATATTTGAATGTTAAAACATCATATTTGTTCATTTAAATAAAGAGATCTGACAAAAGGAAATGCCTTTACAAATCCTTATCCATACAATTCATATCATAGTATGTGTATATGCATAGATCATTAAGCGTTGCAGTGATTCAGGGGAGGCAATTCCTTATTTCATAAAAACTTTATGTTTTGGGCTTTTTTGTCAGATTTTTGGAATCCTCTGGTTTTATCCATTAGAATGCCTTAACAAGAGGCTCTCAAGAGCCTGAATCGCTCACCTGAATTTTTTGGTTTAATCTCTCATCAATGATTATTTTGGCTTTTCAATTTATTTAAATGTTCTTTGAATCGTCCTATTTTCTTCAAAAGCAAAAAAAAATCATTTTCTCCTATGTTCTATTTTAGCCATAGGAGCTATGTTTCTTGACATACAAGGAAATGAAATATAAAATTTATACTAGATACTCTGAAACTCTGAAACTCATTTAGCCTAAGTTTGGCTGAAATTGATACAGCAGTTTCATAAGAGAAGATTTTTTAAAGTAAGTCAACATGATGAACAAATTGTGAAAAAAGTCTTTAAAGGGCAATAACTCCTAAAGAGGTCAATTGACAATTTTGGTCAAATTGACTTATTTGTAGATCTTACTTTGCTGATCTTTTTTGCTGTTTACAGTTTATCTTTATCTATAATAATATTCAAGATAATGACCAAAAACTGCAAAATTTCCTTAAAATTACCAATTAAGTGGCAGCAACCCAACAATTGGATGTTTGATTCATCTGAAAATTTCAGGGCTGATAGATATTGACCTAATGAACATTTTTACTCCATGTCAGATTTGCTCTTAATGCTTTCGTTTTTGAGATATAAGCCAAAAACTGCATTTGACCCCTATGTTCTATTTTAAGTAACGGCGGCCATGTTTTTTGACGGATCAAAAATCAAAGCACACACTTTGTGCAGGATAATCTAAGGAACAACCATGCTAAGTTTTAACCAAATCCATTCAGTAGTTTCAGAGGAGAAGATTTTTTAAAGTTAGCAAATATGATGAACAAATTGTGAAAAATTGTCATTAAAGGACAATAACCCCTTAAGGGGTCAATTGACAATTTTGGTCATATTAACTTATTTGTAGATCTTACTTTGCTGATCTTTTTGCTGTTTATAGTTTATCTTTATCTATAATAATATTCAAGATAATGACCAAAAACTGCAAAATTTCCTTAAAATTACCAATTAAGTGGCAGCAACCCAACAATTGGATGTTTGATTCATCTGAAAATTTCAGGGCTGATAGATATTGACCTAATGAACATTTTTACTCCATGTCAGATTTGCTCTTAATGCTTTCGTTTTTGAGATATAAGCCAAAAACTGCATTTGACCCCTATGTTCTATTTTAAGTAACGGCGGCCATGTTTTTTGACGGATCAAAAATCAAAGCACACACTTTGTGCAGGATAATCTAAGGAACAACCATGCTAAGTTTTAACCAAATCCATTCAGTAGTTTCAGAGGAGAAGATTTTTTAAAGTTAGTAAATATGATGAACAAATTGTGAAAAATTGTCATTAAAGGACAATAACCCCTTAAGGGGTCAATTGACAATTTTGGTCATATTAACTTATTTGTAGATCTTACTTTGCTGATCTTTTTTGCTGTTTACAGTTTATCTTTATCTATAATAATATTCAAGATAATGACCAAAAACTGCAAAATTTCCTTAAAATTACCAATTAAGTGGCAGCAACCCAACAATGGTTTGTTTGATTCATCTGAAAATTTCAGGGCTGATAGATCTTGACCTAATGAACATTTTTACCCATGTCAGATTTGCTCTAAATGCTTTCGTTTTTGAGATATAAGCCAAAAACTGCATTTGACCCCTATGTTCTATTTTAAGTAACGGTGGCCATGTTTTTTGACGGATCAAAAATCGAAGCGCACATTTTGTGCAGGATATACTAAGGAACAATCATGTTAAGTTTCATTCAAATCCATTCAGTAGTTTCAGAGGAGAAGATGTTTGAAAAATTGTTAACGACGACAGACGACGACGACGACGACGGACGCCAAGTGATGAGAAAAGCTCACATGGCCTTTTAGGCCAGGTGAGCTAAAAATAATTGCTCTTTGACCCCCATTTTTCTTTTTATAAATATTTTACATGTTTAACGATAAGCCATCTGTAAAGTCTTATAAAAATTCAATTATTCTTCAAAAGTTTTTGAGAACTGATACTTGTCAATGATAAAGCTATGAGAAGTCTAGACGGAATATTTTCCCGCCAAAATTTCAATGGCTAATATCTCGAAAACAAGCACATTGACCTATATATATTTGTTTTGCTCTTTTGATTCCTTTGTTAATCCCTTATCAATACAAGAGTGCACACGCTGAAATGTCTCGCCTTCTATACTAATCATTGATATTATGTTGATAGTCCTAAGTATAAAGCTAAGATTTAATACAACTGTCACATAAACTTAACATTAACCAAGATAACTAAACAAAGACCAATGAACCTTGAAAATGAGGCCAAGGTCAGATGAACCATGCCAGGCAGACATGTACAGCTAACAATGTTTCTATACAACATATATAGTTGACCTATTACTTATAGTTTAAGAAAAATAGACCAAAACACAAAAACTTAACACTGTGACTGAACCTTGAAAATGAGGTCACGGTCAAATAAAACCTGCGCGACTGACATAAAGATCATAAAATATTTCCATACACCAAATATAGATGACCTATGGCATATAGTATTAGATAAAAAGACCAAAACTCAAAAACTTAACTTTGACCACTGAACCATGAAAATGAGGTCAAGGTCACATGACATCTGCCCGCTAGACATGTACACCTTACAATCATTCCATACAACAAATATAGTAGACCTATTGCATATAGTCTGAGAAAAACAGACCAAAACACAAAAATTTAACTATAACCACTGAACCATGAAAAAGAGGTCAAGGTCAGATGACACCTGCCAGTTGGACATGTACACCTTACAGTCCTTCCATACACCGAATATACTAGCCCTATTGCTTGAAGTATCTGAGATATGGACTTGACCACCAAAACTTAACCTTGTTCACTGATCCATGAAATGAGGTCGAGGTTAAGTGAAAACTGTCTGACAGACATGAGGACCTTTTCAAGGTACGCACATATCAAATATTGTTATCCTATTACTTATAATAAGAGAGAATTCAACATTACAAAAAATCTGAACTTTTTTTTCAAGTGGTCACTGAACCATGAAAATGAGGTCAAGGACATTGGACATGTGACTGACGGAAACTTCGTAACATGAGGCATCTATATACAAAGTATGAAGCATCCAGGTCTTCCACCTTCTAAAATATAAAGCTTTTAAGAAGTTAGCTAACACCGCCGCCGCCGCCGTAGCCGCCGCCGGATCACTATCCCTATGTCAAGCTTTCTGCAACAAAAGTTGCAGGCTCGACAATAAACTAATGTTTTGAAAAGTTAATTATTTTGAAATTGAGGAGCAAACTTTCTTAAATATTAGACATGAGGAGTGATTTGATTATATGTAAAGATTAGATATTTTTTCAGCATTAGTGGCTATTTCATGGTGGTCAGATTTTATTGATGGAATAGTTATTCAAGTTAAAATCTTTGGAACTTCTTAATATTAATTTCTATTCAAGTATTCTCTGTTCTTTTAAGTTCACAATTTTATAAATTTGTAAAAAAGAAATCCAAATAATTTCAATGATCAAGTCAATCTAAACATTTGAAAATCAGCTGTGAACAGAAAAGTTCAATCAATATACATTGTGTAACAAGTCAAATACTGTAAATTCACAAATTATTGCATGCATTTATTACACATGATTTATTATTGTGATTTTGTCAGTTTAGACTTGAATGCGATTTTAATTTTTACAATTTTGAGAAAAATCCTGTTTAATTCATATAAAATATTTCAAAATGCGAGTTTCAATTATTAATGCATTTACAACTCTGTCGCATTTTTCGCAATAATAAAAAGACCTTGCATTAATTTCTGAATTAACAGTATGTTACACTTACTTTTCAGCAATCTTTGGCATAAATGCCTGCTCAGCTTCATCTTCTACTTCATACTGTTGAAGGTTGTTGGTATGGCCAAAATAGTAGGTATATCTGAAAAATAAACAGAATTAAAATTAATCAATTGTCATATAAGTGATCATTGACTCAATTTTCTTTAAATCCAATCACATAATTAATAAACAATCACAGCATCTTCCAAATATGAAAAAAAAGGTTTAATCTAACTTTTTCAAATGTAAATCTTCAAATGACTAGGCAATTTCTAAGAAATTTGGCAGTTGTAAAAAACATCCAAAAATACATTTAAATAATATGGTCTAGTCTATTATGTCTATCTTCTAAAAATTATTCAAAAAAAGAAACTCTAAAAAATTTGAAATCATTCTTAAATAATCTGGACTTTGTTACAAGTTTTGTTTTCTTGACTTTAAAAAAGTGTTTGTTGCCCTAGGGTTTCATGTAACAAAATATCAGAAATTAGGATTGCTTGAGTGTTGGTATTTTACTCCACTCTGGCAACTTTTGCTTAATACATCGTGGCAGTCAGTTTTTATTGGTGTCAGTTTTTATTGGTGTAAGAAGCCTGTGAAATGTCTGAAATTTGTCTGAACCTTTTTACACACATGTGCTTAAATTTTATTATTATCATCACTGCTATTAAATAAAGCTAGCTTAGACAGACATCTTATAATAAAAGTAGCTTATTACACCTACAGCAAAACAGAAAACATAATAATAAATATCAGGATTTAGGTAATAAATATAGATTAAGTAAAAACATCATGATTAAAACATTAACTTAAATTACAAAACTAATCTATGTTAACAATTAAGTCATACATATTTGAGGTTAACCAAAATAGATTAAGTTTCAATATCTATCTGACCCTTACATCAATAAAGATGTGAACTAAATATTAGCCAACAGTAATATTGTTTTCTTTAAGGCTAATAAGCCAAAGTAATATATATTGTTTGTTTTTTCTAATGTGACAATTACATATTAATGGATTGATATTGCATTTCTGTATATATAATGATATAATATTTGAGATTATATTTCTTGGAGAAAAATAAAATCAAGTTTCAATATGTATCTGATCCTAAAATCAATAATGAAGTGAACAAAATATTAGCCAGCAGTATAGTACATGTATCTTTTTCTCTAAGGCTAATTAGCCAAAGAAATAGATATTTTTTGTTGTTTTTTAGTGCCACTTAGTGCCACTGGACTTAATTGTTTTTCCCTATACCCAACATCTCCTTATAATCAATATTAAGCCAGATAATACAATATACAGGGCATGTGGAGATTTTTGTCATTGGCAATCAAACCACATCATCTTTTGTATATATCTTTTTTTAAAGATTTTAAAAAGGGAACATTTTCTATGTTCAGTGAACCGTGAAAATAAGGTAAAATCTCAAATTTGGCATAAAAATTATAAAATTCATATAATAGGGAACATGTGTACTAAGTTACAAGTTGATTGTACTTCAAATTCATCAAAAACAACCTCGACCAAAAAATTTCACCTGAAGTGGGACAGACTGACGAATGAACGGACAAACAAACCGATGCACAGACCAGAAAACATAATGCCCATAAATGGGGCATAAAAATTTGCAAACAAGTAAAATGTTATAGCTTGATAGCAAGCAATCATATCCTTATGTAGCACACAAAAATATCTTAAAACTAAACCAGAAAGCTTCAATTTTATTCAAAGCCAACAACATTTTATTTTATTATTCAAGGCCAAGGAATGTAATATATATTAAACTAGAGGCTCTTAAGAGCCTGTGTCGCTCACCTTGTTCTATGTGCATATTAAACAAAGGACACAGATGGATTCATGACAAAATTGTGTTTTGGTGATGGTGATGTGTTTGTAGATCTTACTTTACTGAATATTCTTGCTACCTACAATTTTCTCTATCTATAATAAACTTGGCCCTTTAGTTACAGAGGAAAATATTTTGTAAAAATTTACAAAAATTTACTTAATTAATAAAAATTGTTAAATATTGACAAGAAAGGGCAATAACTCCTTAAGGGGTCAACTGACCATTTTGGTCATGTTGACTTATTTGTAGATCTTGCTTTGCTGAACATTATTGCTGTTTACAGTTTATCTCTATAGCTATCTATAATAGTATTCAAGATTATAACCAAAGACGGCAACATTTCTTTAAAAATTACTAATTGGGGGACAGCAACTCAACAACCAGTTGTCTGATTCATCTGAAAATTTCAGGGCAGATAGATCTTGACCTGATAAACACTTTTTACCCTGTTGTCAAATTTGCTATAAATGCTTTGGTTTCAGAGTTATAAGACAAAACCTACATCTTACCCCTATGTTCTATTTTTAGCCATGACGGCCATCTTGGTTGGTTGGCAGGGTCACAGGACACATTTTTTAAACTAGATACCCCAATGATGATTGTGGCCAAGTTTGTTTAATTTGGCCAAGTAGTTTCAGGAGAAGATTTTTGTAAAAGTTAACGACGACAGACGACGACGGACGCCAAGTGATGAGAAAAGCTCACTTGGCCCTTTGGGCCAGGTGAGCTCAAAAGGGGATGGTGTTTTTAAAGAGAATGGGATAGTTTGTATTTAATTCTTCCTTGCTGAGACTGCTCTTCTGAATTTTGAGGTATTTTGACTCTAAATCCTATGTGCTATAAACAAGAGAAACCAATGGAAACATGTAGGAATAGGATGAGATGCTTGCATTAACTTCTTATTTTCTCTTCTGATACAATTTTTATTTTAATGTATAAGAACATGTTATGAACATTGTAGCAACTGCATATTTTTTTTTTATTTGTATATAAATATAACTGCTAGCACCTTGTATACTAATCATACTAATATATTTGAATTCCAAACTTAATATATTACCCTAAAACCACACTCACAAACAATAAACCTAAAACTTTGCCCTTGCCCCATACACCTTATATCAAACTTTATAAATAGTGAGTACTGTTAAAGAACAAGTGGCACTAGTTTGCAGTAAAACCTGGGTAAACCTGACCATGAAAATTAAAGTTTCATTTTTTCCCATTCAAAGACTTTGTAAAATTACTCTCTGTAAATTGGACCCTGTGTATTCCAAATTTAGATCAAATTAGGCATTCCCAATACTCTTAATTACATTTTTGTTACCTGTCAAAACTGGTTTATTTGTTATTAATTAACTTAACATGATAACAGTATAGATCTAATTGTGGTCAACACACAATTGTTCAAACAAGATGATTTTCAGGATTATCAATTAGCAACTGTGAACCTCATCATTGAAACACTATTAAGTTTTAATCAAAATAAACTGAAAGAATTAGGAATATATATTTCATTTATAACTTGATAAATTTCAAATAGCAGGCTTAGAAATATGTATTTTTAAAATGCTGGGTTCCCTGTTGTGAACCCTAACCTTAAACCAAAGACCCTTATAATGAATAAGACCTGGATGACTAAATTCCATTGTTGAGTTTATAGGTATTGCACATTGTACCACAATTTTTTTTATCATGATGAAATTTCAAATGATGAAATTCTTTATTTTTAATAGGAATTAAATGAATGATGGAAGTAAACTGAAACTCTCAAAGAACAATTAATACAACACGAGAATTTTCATGCAAAAGAAAACAATGCACTCATAGTGAAAGTGAAACTGAAGGTTATTTAACCATGATTACGATATTTGTGTTTATCAGTTTACAATTTACAGTGAGACAGAATTTTTTTTAAATATAAAATATCTGACTTCACAAGTTTATAACTTTCTGTCAAAACAGAAACCTGAATAATAAACCAAGGGTAATAGCGGACCTACAGTTGAAACCAACCCTTTTTCACTAGTCCAATAGCAAGCTAGTTTGTACAGGTTCTACTGTGTAAGTCTGACAAAAAGTTAACGGGCAAAAGCCAATTTCACAGACATTGAATATATTGCATTGCATGTTCAAATGAAAGATTAAAAGCTTTGATACATTAAAAGTAAACTGCTTGTTAATCAAATCCAAACTCTCCTTACCTGAATTTCATTCTGTTTCAAATAAAATACTATTTATATAGTAAATTAATAGGTGTGAACAGAAGTAAATGTGTTCAAAAATGTCACCCTATCACTCAAACATTGTCCAAGACTGTAAACCGTCTATTGAAGAAATATTTATTTATTTTTTAAAACTTTACAATAGATTAACTTCATATGACCAATATCCCGGCCCGGGCAATGGAGGGGTATAATTAGCTGTTTTGTGTTTTTTATACATCATCATCAGTCAGGGGCATTACTTAAACAAGTAACTTTTAAAATTACCTATATGGAATAGGATCCCAGTTAGGGCAACCAGTCCGGTACCCACGAATGTAGTTCTTAAAAAAAATATATAACTTTTGTTATAAATTGTGTAGTGTTATTATTTCACTAGTTCTGTAACTGAATGTAGATTTATTTGAAAGGGTAGGCTTTCTAGTTTGAATTTCTGTAAAAATTTTGATTGATTTAAATGTAATCTGGCGTCAGTACATAGAGTAAATTGCCTAAATTCTAGCCTTTATTCTTTCCCGGAAGTAGACAGACTGACCCTGTTGTCAATAAAAACAAAATTCTGCAACGGAATGCCGGTCATGAGGCACTGAGATTGTACTTAGACACTTCAAAATGAATGCCTAACATGAACCAGATGTCCCAAGGTGGCTATCAAAATTATTTATTGAACAGGACCCTATGTATTTACTATGATTTTCAATGCGTTCCAATGGGGCAAATAATTGGGTCCCCGTTCCATATAAGTTATGTTGAAAATGAAGCTATTCTAAAAATTACTTATATAAGTAACCTTTCTACATATTATTTTTATAAGTGACCAATTAAACAAATTTTACTAGTTTTAACAAATTTTTACAGTCATCTGGTTATTTTTCCCATGAAATATAAAATCTAATCTTTCTGAAACACTAATTGCTTTTCTGATGCACTTATCTTTGATATCGATGCTTCTTGGTCAAAGATTGGTCTCTTGGGACTATTAAAGTATTGTTTTCCTTCAAAATATTGAAGGTAGACAGATATAAATAGATAAAAACTTATGAATTAATTAAGACTTGAAGTTATTTATAATTTGTAACCCAAAACAATTACATATGTTCCTTAAATAAGTGTTATTACTAATTCTTTCAAAGATGTACAAAATAACTTATTCAAGTAACATTTTTGTCATTGTTTTTAAAGTAACCCTTTATGTCTATTCTCCTCTCAAATCTTACAAATTCTTAAATTTATGATATAAAATGATGTTAAAATTCATGAAAACTACATTTAGTCCCTGCTTCTATCGAAATTAAAAATAACTCTATTGAGTAATTTTATATTTTTTAAATACAAAAATTACCCATATAAGTAACTAAAAAAAGTTACTTGTTTAAGTAACGCCCCTGACTGATCATACATACATGTTGTTTACATGAAATTTAGCTGAAACTGTTATCTAATAGAGTCTCAGGCATACAGCTAAACTTTCAGCCTCTGATTGTTATATCTTGAACTTTCATATGGAATTTTAGTGTTAAGACACATTAGTCAGAATTTGGTGAATTACTTTGTAATATTTATTGATTTAAACATAATTTCATCAGCTCTTTAATCCCTCAACATTACTATCATGCAGGAGAAGTTAAAGAGCTGAAAACAAAATCAATTCCTATAGATTATTCTTAATTTTTTGGTTGAATCACCTAACATGGATCAAGAACAAAAAGCAAAAAACCTTCTAAAGTTAAAATAGTTGATATTTTTTTTTTAAATTAACGACTTACGCTCCCTCATCCTCTTTTGTTACATAAGGTGGGAAGATGGGGGCTGCATATGACTGGAACATCTTTAAATCATCCTCTGTAGTTTCTGGAACTTCTTCTTTATCTGCCAACCCTGATGCACGGAAGATATCTTGTGTTGCCCTCAATGCTATAGGTTTTAAGTCACTAGGCGCTGGCTGCTGGGGTCGATGCTCTTGTCGTTGTCTTGACTGCTGGGGTACATCCTGAGAAGTTAGACAGTAAATTATTTTTTTTCCCTTCATACAGTAAATATATATAAAACAAGGAGATGTTGTATGATTTCCAATGAAAAATATCCTGTAAAGTCCAATTGAAGCAGAATTGGACATAATTTATAGTCAGCTATAAAATGCCACAACATGATTTTAAATTTTATGTTTACACAAAATTAGACAAATATATATTCAATAAGTCTCAAGTCAAGGTAAATAGAGCATAAACATAGTTTTAGCTAGCATTTGATGAACTCTATATATGTTTAACTTGAACTGATCAGTTTTTGCCTGTAATATAAACATTCTATAATATGTGCACGATCAATGCTTTTACAAAACTATAAAGTTACTAAAAGAAGCATTCAATGGTAATAAATACATTTTTTCATGAAAACAAGATTTCTATCAAGTTTCTAAACATTTTCCTGTTCACTGGTGGCATCATGCATCATACATTTCAATTTGAAATGAAGGTTAATTTAGATGCTGTTACCCAATCAGATTAACAAACATGTAATGTAATTACAGTGTAACCTGTGTTATACAACTGACTTGGGGACTAGAAAAAAATGTTGGATTAAGCATAGTGTTGGAATACTCAGGTGTTTGATTAGGCAGGTTACACTATTGTATTAAACATTTACATCAATCTGATTGAATCACTCAATAAATTAAAACACAAGCTTAAATAAAACTTTATAGGATCTATGAAAACTTACATTTTGATTTCTGTTATTATTTTTTGGTGTTTTGCCTCTTCCTGAAAGCCTGGCAATCTTTTCACCAAACCCACTGGTCAAACTCTTCCATGTAGGTTCAGATCTATTTGTACCCATTGGGTCATCATATAAGGGATCTAAAAAAACATAAACACAACCATATATATAATATATATATATGTATATGCAATTTTGCGCCAGTCTCAAGTCAGGAGCCTCTGGCCTTTGTTAGTCTTGTATGGTTTTTAATTTTAGTTTCTTGTGTATAATTCAGAGTTTAGTATGACGTTCATTATCACTGAACTACAGTGATTTTGCTAGCGCTCGTCACTTTCGTAATTTACGAAAGGGTTTTCGCATTGACGAAAGTATTTCAAATCAATTTCTTCACTTAAATTTTGAAAGTGTAAAAATATTTTCGCATTAAAAACTACCAATCTACCTGTCTTTATGTTTTTGACAAGTTTATGACCCCCAGCTGGTAATTAACATTTTCAACAGGTGTTACAAGTTGTGATTACAACTAATCCGCTTATCGCCACCAGATGGGTCACTAATCCGTTAATTATTAATAAACCTCATAATTGACCATCATAATTATTTCCCTAGAAGAATCAGTCAGTTGGCTTTTCAACAACCAGGAATATAGTTTCGTCATTTGTTCGAAATTGTTACCCCCTGGACAGTTCGCATTTGAATCTCAATATTTCTCAAACGATCACAATTTGAAGTTCCTTTGTCGTAGCTTCGTCATTTGAACGCATTTGCGTCATAATTGATATAAATTGCCATCAAAAACTTTCGACAATTTCCATTTAAAATATAGAATTTTATTCAAAACGTTCAGAGATGTCTTCACGAGTTAAACAGGTGCTTCCTGTACTGTGTGCTACGCATGCGTAAAAGTATTCCTGTGACTATTTAAAGATCCTGATTAAAAACGTAAAATACGAAATCAATTAGAATCAATTAAACGAGAGAGACCAATATATATCTCTTACTAAAGGAATTTAAACCAAAAAAATGATAATTTCCTGATGAATCTAACTCGTTTTGAATTTATCATCCACGGGTCACTTCCCGTTTTCGTTTCATTCTAAAACCGAAAGTAGTAAACATGATCTATTCTTGATCTGTTTACAACCTCCTTTCAGTCATTATACTCGTTCCAAAAAGGATTTTATACAGTTCCAACTTAATAGAAATGATTTCAAAATTTCGATTTAGACGTTTTATAAGGATAATGATTATGCAGTGATATATAATCATTGCAAGTTAATTTTTGCTGTGATTCCTTGTTTAAAAAAAAATGAATCCAACTTTTGTTGATTAGGAATGTCCTCTGGAACAAACTGAAAAGAAATTGTGAACTAAGTTTCCACATGCCATGTTAGAATCTTTCATAATAAGGGCCAATACAGTCAAATCATACAATACTGACTGCCAATCATGCCTAAGGCTTTTAAAATTTGACAAAGTCAAAGATGAAGCTAGTAACATACATCCTTGGTCCTTTGCTGTTACACAAAAAAAAAGGTTGATTTTCATAGTGCGCAAAAGTGACTAAAGCTCTCAAAATCCTAGCTTAAACCCTGCTGAACTAGTATACATATTTGTTTAGGGGCCAGCTGAAGGATGCCTCTGGGTAAGGGAGTTTCTTGCTACATTGAAGACACATTGTTTGCCTTCGGCTGTTGTCTGCTCTATGGTCGGGCTTGCTGTCTCTTTGACACATTCCCCATTTCCATTCTCAATTTTATATGTATGAAAATTACAATTAACAGTAGTAGAATTTTATGCCCACAATTTTTTGTCCCTAAATGGGCTTGAACTCACAACTTTGATACACTACAGCACCAATCGTTAGCCTCATGTCCAGCGCTCTAGATCATTTGACCACATCTGCTATATATATTGCTAGAAACAAATGATTTTCAAAGATTACAAATTTAAATTTTAGCTTGAGCTACTATCTGTCCTCTTTGGAAATAACAAGTATTAAAAATATTATACAGATGTCATTTCTATGTATGACTGAAACGCTGTACATGTGTACCAGACAGAAACAGTTAAGTCATTCTATCATTACAATGATCTCTAAAATCTTTTGTTTATTCAAATGTTACATTATGTTAATCCTCAAAAATGTATTTTCAAATTATTGCCAATAATGGTCTTATACATATAAAGCAATTTTCATGAAGCAGTTATAAATTTTAGATATACGTCCGTTATTTCACACAGTTGACCTAAACTATTGCACATGACTGTATATAATGTAGTCATGCATGTAGTATGGTCTATTGCATGATCATTTCAGTAAAAATATCATCTTGTAAAAAAGTCTATATAAAGTTTGTTGTCACTTCTATTAGTATATGCATGCATATGGAAAAGAATAAAAAAAAATTGTTAAGATAAGATTTTTTGTATAAAGTTGTACCTTGGTGCTGTAGTTGAAGTTTAAGTGATTCAGCTTCTTGTTCTCTCTGTTTCTCAACAGTAAAATTTTGTCTTAATTCCTGTAGAGTCTTTTCATCAGCATCTGAATCCCAGGAATTCACACCTAATAAAAATATAATTATATATGTAACTACTCGTGCATCCTCAATCATTTCATGTTTGATGGTGGTGTGAAGTATACATTAAAAACAAGAATCTGTTCATAGTACATGGCTCTATCATTTTCTATGTTCAGTGGACCATAAAATTGGGGTCAAAACTCTAATTGGCATTGAAATAAGACTGATCATATCATAGGGAACATGTGTACTGAGTTTTAAGTTGATTGGACTTCAACTTCATCAAAAACTAACATGACCAAAAACTATAAATAAAATTCTATCTTAAAAATTACAAATGTCTCAGGTTATGGCTTAGATTACACTTGTAATACAGCTGACATTATAAATTAATATAATATGTTTTTTTTTACAAAACTGTCTTAATTTCTTTAACACTCAGACATTACAAAGGTCACAGACAAATGTCCAGGTTGTTAAACATCACCTAGTGCTTTGCTTTTTTAACATTTCATTTCTATGCATAACTTTTTTGTTTATTTTATTTATATAACTACAGATACAAATATAATTAGATACACTTACTTCTAAAGCTTTCTTCCTTTGTGACTGTAGCTTTTCGTTGTTGTTCATTGCCATCACTCGGACTTCTCGCTACATCATACAGATTTCCTTTTCTGTCCTTCCCAGGTCTTGCTGGTTCCCTCTGACCATCAGGTGTAATTGGACCTTCATATAAATAAAATATTTAAATAAGCTTACATTAATGCTACTTGCAGGTAAATTTTTCTATAATGTTTATTTTGATTTGTACATACAAATGATCTCATTTCCATAACATTCTGAAAAAGATAATTAGCCCTTTTTACAAATAGATTACTACTTAAAAAAAAATTCGTTTAGAATATAAAAAATGTCTTGTCAGAGGCAATGTTTTGTATCTTAAAAACCTGCATTACAATAACTGACACTAAGATGTCATTAAATGAAATTGGATACCCTGCATTTATCATGATTTCCAATAACAAATAGTCAAAATCAAATGGATAAAAGACCCCCTCCTTAATTTTTTAAAAACTCTCATTTGTCATTGGCCATTATGTCTTGTTTCAAATTAAGATAAATGTGCACCCATTCGGGGAAAACCCTCTGAAATGTGTATCTAAGACTTACATATCCATATAATTTCACTAATACTATTATAGCCTTTCATTACAAATAATTGACAATAAATGTTCCATATATTATCACGATAAAAAAATTGCCTAATTTTCTACCTCCCAGCACTGTGTATATATGTTGTGTACAAGTTATCATTTTGTACAAATTATAATTTGTACAAAAATATTGTACAAATTATAATTTGTATTTTGACTTTGTACAAATTATAATTTGTACAAAAAATGCTTGTACAAATTACAATTTGTACAAAATAAGGCTTAATTTCACTTATAACTTGTACACTAATAATACAAAATAAAAATTTACATGAAGACCATTTGAACTTAACTGTTTCACAGATCATTAGCCAGGAAGCAATACGCATATTTACAACCAACTGTGAACAATGTATCTTGAAACGAAAACGTACTACATATCAAAACTTGTTGTTATACCTATAATTTCTGCTGACTTCAACTGTAAAGGTTGACCTTGTAGACCTGCAATCTGCCCCCGACCATGAATTTAAATGAATAATGCACTATCAAGATCATCTTACCAAAAGCGTGCTTAGAGCTCTGATATCTAACAGAGCTGCTAAAGTCGCTTATAAATTACTTGACATTTTTCTTCTCTTTGGTGTGGAAGAAGGAAATTTTAGCTATGGTGTAAGGACAATAGCTGGTAATTTATCAGGAGTTTTAAGCAGAAACCAACTAGAATCAATCAGTGACTCTTCTTTGTCCGTTACACAAATTCCAGATTTAAACTTTTCCTAAGGGAAGCTATGAATTTTTGTTTAAAAACTGGTGGACAGGGTTATCTCTCTTGCAAATTTAAAGGTTGTTGTAACAATTCGAATTGTAAATGCAAAAAGCAGAATGTATTGTGTAATTCAAGGTGTCATGGTTCGCTCACCTGCTCCAACAAATGAGAGCATTGTATATTATTGTATAGTATTGTAAATAGACTTATCAGTGTGTCTCATATTGATTCGTAATTAAAATGGAAATGATTTTTTATCAATTAATTTGAAAATTATTCTATGTAAAATATTGTACAAGTTATAAGTGAAATTAAGCCCTATTTTGTACAAATTATAATGTGTACAGGCACTTTTTGTACAAATTACAATTTGTACAAAGTCAAAATACAAATTATAATTTGTACAATGTTTTTGTACAAATTATAATTTGTACAAAATGATAACTTGTACACAACATATATATACATATAATTCTGATAACAAACTTGATACTTTGCTGAACAGTGTAACTTATTTGATTTTTCTACCATTAAAGTCAGTTTAACTCAATCAAGCAGAAAGAAACAGCTGTGATCTATTCAAGGATACAACTGAGAATTGTTAGCCTATGCTATAATTAACACATACCTGTCATTGCCTGTCTAAAGTTGTATGGAGGACTATCATTGGTCTTGGTTTCTACAACCTTACCACGAGAATCTTTCTGGACTGTTGCATATAGAGGAGGTTCTTTTATTCTAAAAAAAAAATATTTCTACTTAGACAGTCAGAGGCATTACTTAATTAAACAAGTAACTTTTAAAATTACCTGTATAAGTAATGTTGAAATTGAGGCTATTTTAAAAATTACTTATATAAGTAACTTTTCTAAATATTATTTTTGAGACCAATTATACAAATTTTACTAGTTTTAACAAAATTTTTACAGTCATCTGGTTATTTTTCCCATGAAATATAAAATCTAATCCTTCTGAAACACTAATTGCTTTTCTGACGCATTTATCTTTGATATCAACGCTTCTTGGTCAAAGATTGGTCTTTTGGGACTATTAAAATATCGCTTTCCTTCAAAATCTTGAAGGTAGACAGATATAAATAGATAAAAACTTATGAATTAATTAAGACTTGAAGTTATTTATAATTTGTAACCCAAAACAATTACATATGTTCCTTAAATAAGTGTTATTACTAATTCTTTCAAAGATGTACAAAATAACTTATTCAAGTAACATTTTTGTCATTATTTTTAAAGTAACCCTTTATGTCTATTCTCCTCTCATATCTTACAAATTCTTAAATTTATGCATACATGTGATTCTTCCGGCGGGAGTCAAAATCTCCCGCTTTTCAGACCCTTTTCTGTCCCTCCCGTTAAAATTTGAAATCTTCCGCTTTTTGAAAATGTCAACCTCGAAAAACTTTCAGTTCACATTTTGTTTACAAAATTTGTACGGACAGAGAATAAGTCCGAGAAACTCGAAATTGTTATGGGAAAACTCTGAGAAAAACGGAAGTTACTATTTCCTGTGTCAAAGGTAAATATGGGGGCAATTAGCGTGGATTAATCAATGAAGGTGTTTAGGATTAGACTGACACTGTATATACAGCAATAAAAGTTGATTGGTAATTAACTGGTGATCAGCTGGCCAGTTTAAGACACACGCCTTGATGATTAAAAGTGAAAGACCGACAATGGATTAATTTGTAAACAACGACTCGACGATCTTTGAGGCTGTTGAAAACACGGAACTGAACTTCAAAGAATTATGAAATAAACTCAAATATAATATTGATGGCTTCTTTTCTACCCAAGCCAATGGAATACCAATATAAGAATGTTTGTCTTGGTCAATTTTATAATTTGACAAAATGCCGAAACGTATGTTATCACCAAAGGCTCCAGCAGCAAAGAAGACCAAGTATCTTGCTAAGTTCAACACTACCTGGAAATCTGAATTTAACTAGTGCAAGGCCAGTGCCAAGGGTACAGACCATACCTACTGCACTGCATGCAAAACTGACTTCAAAATATGCTACGGTGGCCGCAATGATTTGACCAAACATATGGAGACAGCTAACCATCAGAAAGCCCAGAACTCAGCTTGTGCCTTATACAAACAGTCTCTTTCTTAAATTGTGTTTGAATTCATTTTGAACAATGATTAGTGCTCTTGTTGATGTAAAAACTGTGCTTTATATGTTTATTTAAATCATGTTCTCTTATGACATTTAAAGTTTGCTTGAACTGTTGCTTAATATAATTTTTCAATTTAGTGCTTTAGTATAAACATTATAAGAAACATTCAACATAGTGACTATTGTTTGAAATTTTATATTGTTCTGTTATTGTAACTTGTTATAACATATTTTAATATATAAGATGAATAAAAAATTGAAAACCACTTATCTTCTATTATTATCAAGTAAAAATGGCTATACAGGTGTTTAAAGGTATAGAATCATTGTTCTTTTATCAAAAAAGGAAGATATGTAGTTTCAACACACACAAAAAACATTGCGTACAACGAAAACAGGGTCGATAAAAAATCTCCAGTTTTGAGACCCAAACTCTAGCTGAAAATTTCCAAATCTCCAGTTTTGGCTTGACCACTCTGTCACATGTATGATTTATGATATAAAATAATGTAAAAATTCAAGAAAAATAAATTTAGTCCCTGCTTCTATTGAAATTTAAAATAATTCTATTGAGTAATTTTACATTTGTTAAAAACAAAAATTACCTATATAAGTAACTGAAAAAATTACTTGTTTTAGTAACGCCCCTGACTGTTACAGTTTATATATATTTTTTTATGATAGGATTAAACGCCTTTTTAAAGGAATTTATTTGTGTATAAACTCAACCAATAGAAAACTTTCGAGTTCGATGCATTCCAGTCAAAAACTCTGGTTTTAGTGAACGTCATTTGTGCGTTTAGGGGCATCGTCACTTCCATTCTAATGTTGAGCGAGTGGTTTGAAAACTATAATTCTATATTGTACGAATTATTCAGCAAATTGAATTCTCAAAATTGACAATCAGCACTGCTGTCATTAGGGAATTGTCATTAATTATAAGTACCTACAGAACAACCATTATTTCTAGCTTATCCTGCACAACGACGATCACTAAGACGCTTGATGAACGTTAATAGTGCATGGATACAGGTGAGCCCTTCTATATGGTAAATGACGTCATAAAGGTGCGCATAATTGACGAGTTTTTTCCGGTGACTTGTGAACTGGAAAGTGGTCTATTCACTCACAAACAAATAAAAGTCTGAAGTTTTTTTATGATTCGTTTGTGAGTGACTTGGTCCAGTTTATACACCAATAAATTCCTTTAAAACGGTGTTTAATCCTTATAATTCTTTAAAATTGGAGATAAGGAATATATTTTTCCACATGCATTATCTCTATTACACCTAAATTGTATATTTATGTCATTGAATAGGCCTGGCACATGAATATATTTGTTGGTTAACGCAAAGATTTGTACTCAATGAAATTTCCTATCTGATAAAAAGTTAACTGCAAAAACTCTTATCATTATTCAAATGAATGTTTTTGTGTAATATTTTATTTAACAATTAACGTGCAGTGAAAATAAATTTTGTTAACATCGTTGTTATTATCGCCACCATCATGTTTACATTGGTTACGAAAAGAAGTTCGGTCAACGTCGTCTATCGAAAAATAACCAACATTTAGATCAACTACCTGAAGTTCTCTCCACCAATCATATCAATGTATTTCCTAATATATAAATCATATAAGAATTATAATTGTATATTGAGACTGATGTCCCAAGTATTTATCTAAATAAATGGTCAAAAATATGACAAAGCTAAGATGAAACTAATCTGGAGGTGTGAATAAGGTGCAGCAAACATTAGATTTAGTAGTCAGTATTGCTGAAGCACAACTTGAAATTGTTGTCTGCAAGACATGTTTGATGACCCAGCAGTAGTTATGATCTATATATATTCAATTATCAATATGTTGGAAACAATTTTTTTTTCCCATTTCTTTCAAACTCCAGGGCTGCAAATTTAAAAGGAAGTAAAATGTGAATGTCAACAATAAAAAATTGACATGATCAGTGAAATGTCAAGCTAACAACTAGTTTTGGTGTATGTGGGTATAATGTAAAAACACTAACTAAAAATTTGTAAGGGTTCCTTGGAACCCAGTGTCTCGCCTACTTTTGATGTAAATCACAGGCTCACAAAAAATGACGAAAAAAGTCAATAAAAATATTCCTCTTGATGCTATCTTTTTATTGTAAGAAGCTTCTGTCCAAGTTTGGTAAAAATCAGAATAGTTTATGAATCTAATAAATGTGTTAAAAAATTATAACTGCAGACTGTATGTTATATTAACTGGAAGAAAAACTAAGTCCATTTATAAGTAAAATACAGATACACAGGTACAAAATATTAACAAAATTACCTTCAAGTTACTACCTTTTTGATAAAAAAATAAGCTTCTGTCAAAGTTTGGTACAAATTAAAAATAGTACAAGAAAGTCATTAAAATTTTTAAAAAAATTAACCACAGAGTGAATGTGTTGTTTTCTGACAGAAAATCAAGTCCATTTAAAAGTAAAATAAGGAAAAAAATGTATTTATTTTTTTACAAAATTTACTTCTGGATACTATCTTATGGTCATAAACAAGCTTCTATCACTGAACTAGTATATATATTTGTTTAGGGGCCAGCTGAAGGACGCCTCCGGGTGCGGGAATTTCTCGCTGCATTGAAGACCTGTTGGTGACCTTCTGCTGTTGTCTTCTCTATGGTCGGGTTGTTGTCTCTTTGACACATTCCCCATTTCCATTCTCAATTTTATTCTGTCCAAGTTTGGTAGAAATCCAGTATAGTTTAAGAAAGTCATTAAAATTTCAAAAAATTTAACCACAGAGTGAATATTTGTGGATGCTGCTGACGGAATGTAGTCTTGCTTAGTCTTGCTTTTTCGACTAAAGTCGAAGGCTTGACAAAAATTTGATTTCTCACAAGGAAAGCTATCATAAATGAATTTTTACTCTATTATGAACATGATGTAGGAAAATGTAAAAGACTTTTTGTCACCTGGGGCATAAAAATGACTAATTTCCAATCCTGCAACTTCCATAAAATTGGAGGAAAACAATCCAGAGACATATTATATGAGTACCTTTCTAATATGTTTAACCATTATATAAGATATAAAAATAAGCTGGAATACCCTGGAGAGACTAACTATGAAATTTGCCTAAAGAGCAATGTCATCGTGAATTGTGAAAAAGTAGAATACAAATTTAGTCTAAATCTGTAATAAACATATACATTTTTAGAGGAATGAAATTAATTTTTAAGACTTTTCATATAAAAAGCATATCACTGAATAAGGTACAAAATGCATAACATATTTCCTGCTGAAAAATCAACTATTAAATATACAAGATCAAACTTACTCTGGTACTTGACTATCATCTCTCTGCCTTTTCTTATCTTCAGAATTTTTCTTGTTATCTGATAAAAAAAATATGGATATACATGTACACATCTCATGATTTGTCTTTTGTCACCTCTTAATACACAAACTTGAGGTGCAGTTGAGTCGCAGTTGACCATGTAGTATCAACTGATTTGGAACAAAATATTTATAACTAATAATTACAGTGTACTTCAAATTTTCCTAAAATATGGCTGGATAATATGACTATTGTGTATCTTTAATTCTGTATGTCCAATTAATGGAACTACATGTATTTTTATAAAACTCAAAGTTAATGTACACTTGTTTATGTATAAAAGACCTAATAATATAGCACAAAGATGTAATGATACATTTTAAATATTTTTCTAGAGTCCTCAATGATCTCCCTAGGGCCTTTTAGCATCATGGTTATGTGATGCTATACATGTATGTTGCTAGAAATTAGAATGTGATGCTACATGTACCTGAAATTAGTTAATTATAGAAAGTGTTATGGATGTGATGCTACAGTGTCTGGAAACAAGATTCATGGTATTTTATAATTTGCTCTCTACCAGGATAATTTAAGAAATTTCTTCTCAGGAGAACACTGGTCCTGTGATGTTTTTATTTAAAGAATTAATTTATACCATGGTATCAATTCAATGTCTGACGTTCTGATATCTACATTTTTTGTAAAACTCCTTGTTCAAAGTAATAGTGATAAAAATGAAAAAACTAGGAATTGTAATGTCTGATCACAATATACATGATTATAAAATATTTTCTCCAAAAGTGAAATGATTTAAACTTTCCTTTAACATTATACAAGTTATATGAATAAACTAACTTAAAGCCACTGAATATCTTTCTGCAGGCATAGGTTTTGGATCAGCCCTGGAATCCTGTCTACTATAATCTTCATCTTCAATTTCAATGTCAATCCTTGGTGGCTGAGATAAACCAGGTTGTCTTGGAGATGTAAAGTCTAGAGTACTGTCCCAGTCTGAATCACTATCATTCTGGTCAGCCATCTTCCATCTTCATTGTACATGTAAATAAAACATAATTTTAAATCATGCTAAACTAAACAATAAATATATATGTTCAGTGGTTGTCGTCTGTTTATGTTATTCATAAGTGTTTCTCCTTTTTATATAGATTAGACTTGGTTTTCCCGTTTGAATAGTTTTACACTAGCAATTTTTCGGCCCATTTATAGCTTGCTGTTTGCCAAGGCTCTGTGTTGAAGGCTGTACAAATGTACCTTGACCTACATGTATAATGGTTTACTTTTATAAATTGTTACTTGGATAGAGAGTTGTCTCATTGGCACTCATACCACATCTTCCTATATCTAATATAAACAAGACTGTGTTTTTTTTTACATTTTACAAATTACATGTTTATATATATGAGTGTTAACAATAGTCAAACATGTGTCCTTGCATTATACATGTTATAACTCAACTACATTGTAGATTTCTAATGTGGTCATTGACCATGATTTTGATGCATATATATACAATGTAATGAGTATGCATTATGTAGGACTATGTGCTTTTTCATTACATTAATTTATTACTACATGTACATCTATGACATTATGGATCCTACATGTATAATATTATAAAATAAAGTTAAAGGAGATGACTGGCATGATTGTCAATGAAACTATACACTAGAAATCAAAGGATGTGGATGTCAGCAACTATAAGTCACTGAATGAACTTTAACAATGAGTAAAACTCAAACTGCAAAACATGCTCTGAAAGGCCTCGACAAGAGAAAACATAAAACAAAACTAATGAGAAAACCATTGTAAGCATTTAAACCAATAACAAAAATAATAAGTCAAAAGGTTCATATTTTTTGAAGATGCTTCATGTAATTGCATGAATTGTAAAAATATAGTTCATTTTTTTTTAAAGAAAATAATTTGTTTTTTCCAGCATGTCCAGTCCTTAGCAAACTGCAAACATTGTGTAAGTAGAATCATTATCTTTGAATGAAAGGTTTAAGTTAATGCATATAATTATATTGCATAAACATCCATATGAATTGAAAATGAAATCCCCCATGAGAGGTGTTGACCTGAATTTAAATTTTTTTTATTCTGTAAACTGAACAAATCAAAACGGCATTCAAATGAGGTAAAAAGGCTTTTGTACATGTTTAACATTTAACTGTTTAAGGACAAACATCCTTTATATTCAAACAATATAGTACATGTAGTAGTAGATATGCATATCTTAATTGATTCAACTGGAACTGAGACTAGACTGGAATTATGACAGCATGCCACATGTATTGTTGACACCTTTTTAATCACCATAATTTAAACAAACAACTGGCACATGTACTATTGACACCTATTTAATCACCCAAGTGAGAACGGGAGAGATCCTCTAATGCATTTTAACTTTTTAAGTCATTTCTCTCAAGATGCTCATCTTCATGGTGAAATATCTCCGAACATATAAAACTTTATAAGCCAAAAATAAGAATAAATATATATATATTAATCATTAATATTTATGATAGATATGTGTACAGGTAAATTGGCGCAAATGAGTTCCGAATATTGGCGCAATTGATACATTTAGAAAACAAAATTTGGCGCAAATGATACCCCTAAAAAATAGTAATTGGCGCAAAAGGACTGCTGCCTGTATATCTATCTTGATATATTTTTTCAAAAAGAAGTTAATTATCCTCATTCAAACATATCAAATTCAACTCATATAACAAATATTTAATACATTTTAATATATTGGGGTTTTTTTTCAAAAATATTTATCACAATCTCATAAATTCAATATAAATTTAATAAATAAAGTTTGTTTTTTATTAAAGTAAAAAAAAAAAATCTACCTAACGTAGTCCGAGTTTGTTCGATATATTTCTGCATATAAATAAACGTAGGCCGAGTTTGTTATAGTCCGATTTTGTTATAGACCAATTTTGTTTAAGTCCGAGTTATCCAGCAGCGCCTGTTACCAGGCCCAGACAAAATATTCGACATATCATCCAATGTTCTCTAAGTATATTTTATGATTTTTTTCCTTGTTTGGATATATGGATCAATTATATGTAAACAAAAGTAAATAAATAGAAAACAGCATATATAAAAAATAAATAAAGGGGGGAAATTATAAACTCCCAAAACACCGATTGGAATCTGAATTATTATAAGTGTGTGGTACAGGCGGTGACCATGATAAGGTTTTTGCAAAGGTTTAAAATTATACCAATGCATTAGCTCAAACAACAGCAGACAAGGAAGAATAGAAGTCAAG
Organism: Mytilus edulis; assembly: GCA_019925275.1. Taxonomy (NCBI): domain Eukaryota; kingdom Metazoa; phylum Mollusca; class Bivalvia; order Mytilida; family Mytilidae; genus Mytilus; species Mytilus edulis. The sequence goes on from CM034351.1 coordinate 68,228,876, forward strand.
TTGTAGTTCGTCCAAGATTTTGGCGTCATGTAACCTAGAAAGCACTTCCGTTTCCGTTTCTGAGATCTGACGAAAGACCGATTTTATAGAACAGAAAGGATAGAACACAATACACTTTATTACAAATATTATTGATCATTATTATATGGACTTAAGTTTAATGTGTCACAAGACTTAAATACTTGAAAGATGTTTTTTTTTTAATCATGGCCTAGCTGAACCCTATGGTTTTTGCCCAAAGCGCTTGTCATTTCACCATGATAATTTATCAATAGGTCATATATCATTGTCACCTTCCAAATAGATGACTCAGAAACACTCTTGTAAAATTTATAGATATTAATCTAGAATGGTTGCTTCTGACTTATAAAACTTTAATTTAACTAATTGTGAGAATAGTTAGCCTACTATAAAAGAAAAGAAAAAAAATCTCGTTTGATACAATGAATAATCTATATAAGTCTAATTTACTCTGTATGCATATAGATAGAGTTCAAACTGGTCCCAGTAAGATACAGTGTGACAAACAAATGTCTTTCTTATTATGCTATCTCCGCTCTTCTTCTTCTTTAAGTTTCTAGCGATACTTCAATTATTAGAGATTATTCGCCGGGCGTCGACTATAAAATTTATAATTTACACTGTATATATCAAGAAAAATCAAAAATAACAAAATAAAAAAAATAAAAATTATAACGTATGTACATGTGAAAAATAAATATAGATAAAACTATATGCATTTGATAATAGAATATGGGGATGAGAGCAGATTCTGAGATCATTCTCTTGAATCCCTGGCTTTACTGTACTGTATGATCTTTCTTTCTTTAGTTTCAGAAAACCATCAACATACTGATGTTTACTTTCCGTCGCATGCCTGGTAAATTTTTTCAAATTTATGTATTTATAAATATAGTTAAACATTTTATTTGTTGTTTCACCTTCAAGGACTATTGTTTGTGTTCTGTTTGTTAGAAAATCTTGAATCCAATGATATCCATGGCAATTTATACCGTGGAAACCAATTTTATACAATAGGTGGTGGTTTGACACTTTATTATATACTAGAACACACCCGCGAAATCGCGGGCATATACAGCTTGTGAACTGTTGTAGTATGATTTTTTGTAAAAGATATTATGTACGGAGAATTCCTTTAAAGGTATAAAAAGCCCTTTCCCTTTTTCCAAAGTCCGATATTTGTTTCCTTTCTGTTAAATTCAATTATTTTCGTGTTTCTGGCCTCAGACCATAATTATTCTTCTCCTTTGCTACAAAGCATCCTTTGGTAAAAGTCAAATTAAATTAAAAATTTGCACCGCTTCAAACATGAAATAAATTTAACTGCTTATATTTAGTTATTATTAGATTAGTCTAATTTGATATGCTTCTAGGACAATCCATCAGTGCTTTTTTTAGAGCCTTATTAACATGCCAATGGTAGGATATGAATTTTTGTATAAATGACTAAGACCGTGTAAGGCTAATTTGGGGGGGGGGGGGGGGGGGGGGGGGGGTCGGAGTTGTTCTGATCCCGAAATCCCGGGCTTAAAAACATAAAATCCCGAGATGCAGAATTTAATAAAATTCATATGCCGAAATCCCGAAATCGAAAAATATGTTCACGGATCTCGTAAGGATCAATCCACAAATCCCGAGCTTAAAAACACCCGATCCCGACGTCCCGAAAAAGTTTGTTCCTCCCTCTAATCTCTACCCTACTTTCATTTTTGTCAAAACACTACTTTCACTTTAAATAGTACTTTTAATGCCCCATTTATGGGCATCATGCTATCATGTTCGTCCGTCCGTCTGTCCCGCTTCAGGTTAAAGTTTTTGTTCCAGGTATTTTTTTATGAAGTTGAAGTCCAATCAAATCGAAACTTAATACACATAGTGTCGATGTGACATCCGTGTACTATCATGGACTCTTGTTTCCACATGTTTTGCTTTTTTATTTTTAAATATATATGCAACTGGTATGACCCCTTAAAAAGTAAACATTTCAAAGAAAACAGTAGACAGAATACTGAGAGAGTCTCTTTATATTTTAGTAGTAAAATCGTAGTTTACATGTAGATAAACGCGAAAAATAATTGTCCTCTCTAAGGAGGTATAATAGTTGTGGTTCTTGCGATCTAAACACCATGATATGGAGAACGCTCTGGTTGGCTTATTTTTTTTTAAATTTTTTAAACTATCATACGATTGGTTGTACTTGTGCATTTTCAAACTTATCTATGACAAAAAGTCAGTCTGATGACGGAATCAATATCCGGACTCCTTTTTTGTTGTTTTTCTCCAAAAATAACTCTATCTGAATTATCATAAGAATAGATGACAAATGCGACTATGCATGTAACCTATAGAACACAGAGGCATGATGATTCATTTATCGTGAAAGGAAGAGAAGCGACACACAAAATGAGGTCTTCTCGTTTAATAGTATAGATGCTTTAGCAAAATTCATTATTATGATGTCTATTTGAATGTTTTTATTATTATTTGATTTTGCAAGATCTTGAATAAATGATATAATCTGAGTTTCACAGGAGGGGGAGGATCGAAAACCATGTTGTAAGTCATAAAGTATTTTATTTTTTTCAGATGTTTCATTATACTACTAACTACAACATGTTCTAATAGTTTGCAGCAGATGCAAGTCAATGATATTGGGTGATAGTTTATAGGATTGTGTTTGTCGACTTTTTCAAATGCTGGACATACACTTGCGTGACGCCAGTCGTCTGGAATTTTTACAGAATTCAGTGATGTTTGGAATATGATTGATAACAGTGGCGGATCCAGAACTTTTTCTAAGGAGGGGGCCTGCTGACTGACCTAAAAGGGGGGGGGGGGCGCTCCAGTCATGCTTCAATGATTCCCTATATAATCAACCAAATTTTTCCCACGAAAAAAGGGGGGGCGGGGCCCCCAGGCCCCTTGGATCCGCCTATGGATAAGATGGGAGTGATAGATGATTTACACTCTTGTAAAAATTTTCCATGGATGAGATCAGGCCCAGCTGCTTTGTTGATATTGATGTTATTTAGAAGTTTTTCTATGCCCTAATTTTGTATTTTAATATCAGGCATCTGTGGATGTTTACCAGTGGCGGATCCAGGGGGGGGGGGGGTTCCGGGGGTGCTCACCCCCCCTTTATTTTTGCCGATCAATGCATTTGTATCGGGACATATGTTTTGCACCCCCCCTTTGCCCTGTTTGCCCTGGGTTAGCACCCCCCCCTTTCGAAAATTCCTGCATCCGCCCCTGTTTACTGACGCCCTTATCTGGTATTGGGTCATCTATTACAGATGTGAATGCTTTTTTAAACTGTTCATTTAAAATATTAGCTTTTGCTTTTGAATTAGATGTTAGTGAGCGCTATTTTCGGAGTGGTGGTATGTTAGAGCTTTCAGATTTTTGTGTTTTCATATACCTAAACAGATTTTTTGGGAAGCTCTTTGATATATTAGTAGGGTTGTCATCAACTGGTATACCACATATCATATTTCCAATGTATCCAATCAGAAAATATTACGGTCTGCTTTGTTTGGCATAATGTCGCATTTTAGTTTAGAATTATTATTATACATGAGCAAACATTGTATAAATTTAAATGTTGTCAGTATCTCGTAGTAACAAAATGAAAAAAAAATAATATATGCTGCCAAGAAGTAAAAATTTGGGAACTTTTAGAAATTGTCAATATGTTTAGGGGAATAATGATGATATGATCGTTAGAAAAATAATTCTTTATACGCAAGTTTTTTTGTTAAATGTTGTAAATTGCGAAAATAGTTCACAGAAACACGATTTTTACTTTGAATAGGTATATAAATATTACAAAAAATATAAAATGTATGCACATGTACCACATGTATCAATAAACATGCAAATATTTTAAATAATACATGGCTTATAACATATTATTATAAAACATATGAGGAGTTCTTGAACGATCTTTTAATCTTTCATAAAAACTAGATAACTTAATTTATGTAAACACTTCACATGTTATTTCTCTTATCATAACATGTCAGGACACGAGACCACATTGCGATGTTTCTGTCCAGACCATTCTTTCACATGTTGATCGTGCTTGTCCTTTTACATTGTATAAACTTTATATAATTGTGCTCACGTTGATTGATTCTTAGGAGTTCCCTCCGTTGGGCTAAAAAAATCTACATTTTACCAAGGATTTGTATAGTAAAGACTATACAAATCCTTGATTTTACTAACACAAGTACTACATGTAATACAAACTCCAAGAACAAAACACAATATAAGTACAAATATGCAAAGCCAGTAAAAAATTTAATCTATACTTGTTTGATGGTTAATATGTCAATGTACCGTTGAAAATTAAAATTATGTTAAAAGATATATCGCCGTCTTTGTGTTATACAGATCAAAAAAGGAAGAGGACAAAAAGGCCCATATTTTGCAAAAATGTTAGTTAAAATTTAAAAGTTACCATACATGTTCATAAATCTGTCCTCAAAACACTAAGATACAAGGTGATCAGAAAATTAAAGACTGAATTCAAATTTAACGAGTTACAATGGCAACAGACCAAGACGAAGTTTGTACATTTGTTAAAAATGTCATGAGTTTTTTGCCTTGTGATACATCAACTTTTAAGTACACACATATATTTATGTATATAGTGGATTTGAAAACTAATTGCGTTCTCAAGAATCTCGAAACTTTATAATCTAGGAGAATATGCAAATACCTATCATAGTCCAAAAAAGCTTCTCTGAATATAATTTTGGTCTTTCCTAAAAGAAAGAAAAAAGACGAAAAACGCTGTAACTGCATATAAATTCAGGAGTTGTATGAAAACTATGTATGCATTTGATGACATCATGACATAAAACAAATATTGTGTAAATGCTTGAAAGGTCATATTTAATGCTTGTTTTGGTTCCATACTACTTTGTATGTCCATCTTTTATTTCTTGATCTTATATATTTCCAAGCATTATCATATATAATTTGAAATAGTTCTCAAAAAAAATATTTTTTGGAGTTAAAATCTCTTCCATCTGGTCAAGACTGTCCGAGTGGATTAAGTAGTTTATCTGCAGTGGGTGATTCCTAGCTTAGTGAGCTTCGAAACACGTTCGTGGCAATGTATGTTAAATCTTTACTATTACTGACTCTTTGATATCAACTCTGCGTCACTGATAAGTCTTTTGTAGAAAAAACTTCTGTCTGGCGTAAAAATTACCCAATTTTATTATTTAGGGGAATTATGAATTTTCGGTTTTTAAATGTTTCATAGGTTAGTGGAACATATAGGATTCAGTATATAAGAGGTTTTTTTTATAGCTTGGGGGAAATTTGATGGTTAGTGTATAATTTGTTACATGATTAGTTGACATTCATACCGTACGTATGTACCTTCGATTTGTACTAAATTTCTACAGCTAGTACAAATTTCGGTCAAAATATAGTGGTCACCTTATATAAACATTAATACAACACTTTTCTTATCAAGCATGGTCAAACACGAGATTGAATATCATGGTTACCAAGTTAATTTTAGTTTGTGTGGCATAATTACCTAACATGATGGTATAAAAGCAAGTTTTTGACCGATGTTTTCTCACTGGAACTAAACAGTTTAAATACTGTAAATACTAAAATGTTTAAGTATCTTGGTCTGTTGTGTATAGTCGGTAGTGTCTGGTGTGGTAATTTGGTCGAGGTTCTCCAAACTGATGGAGAAAGTTTACTCATTAAATACGTCACAGCTGCTGGACTGGCCCCTGCTATACTTGCAGGTATGTATTGGATTATATAAACAGTATTTTGAAACTAAAGTATTGCTCAGCTGTCCTTTATGGATATATTTAGCCTTTTTAATTCAATGGTTAAGTAAAATATAAAATAGTTTTGAATTAAAAAAATTCCTTATTTTCAACATAGTTTAAACACCACATTTATTTTTATACAAGCTAATAGCTAACTAACGTTGATTATGGTGGTCATAAGGAATTCATTTGGTGAGAGATATTGCATAGGCAACACAGAAAAGGATAAAACAAATATTGTGTTAGGAAATTCCCTGAATACTTTAATTTGTAAAAAGCTTAAAATTGTATGTCTCAGCGTCAGGCTCCAACTGATTATTACATCAAACCTTCGAAACAAAATACTCTGCATTAAAAATAACTTGCAAAAGCTATATTTAAATGTTTACAAGAGTTACTTTATACCTTCCATTAATTCTTATTATTGATATTTCTCATTATCAGATTATGCTGATTATTTTTTAATAAATTGAATAAATAGGTAGATTCAATATCCATCTATTAAAGTTGTAGTTTATTACTTATTTTTGTATTCCTGTTCGATAAAAATATGATTGATTGATGATTTTTTGAATTAATACTAGACATCGCAATCAGTTAACCAGTTTAACGAATTATCTTCACTGCAAAGAAGAAATATAGTCTTTAGAATTTGTGTTAACAGATAATCTGTATTTTGTACAGGAACATACACAATCTTTGCACCAACTGATGCTGCATTTAATGCCGTTGGAACTGAAGCAGAACTTTTGAAAGATACTGCAGCTTTAGCAGAAATCTTGAAATACCACGTTGTCAAAGGTGTTATTCCAAGTACAGCAGCCAAAAATGAACTTCAACTAGAAACCTTAGCAGGAACAAAGATCAGATTCAATACATACTCACACAATCATGTAAGAATACTTTTGAAAAAATAAGATGGTTTCAAATTCTATAATAAGATGTTTTCATCTCTAGTTTAATCTATCGTAGCTTCTTATTTAGATGTTTGAACTGATCCCGATAATGATCGTACTCAAATCAATTTAAAAGTTTAAATGAAAATATATAATTGTGTCTACCATTTTGAATCGCAAACTTTATAAACCGATATTTAAGCAATGCTAAAAAATATTTTGCTCTTGCATTTTATCATAAACTAAAAACATTGTTGATGTAATTTGTCTTACACGTAGTACTAAAATATATAATCACCTATTTACAGTTTAGACACATTTTGATTAAAGGAATTGATTAAAACGAACAAAATATTAAGAGAAATACTTGTATAGACAGACAGTCCTAATATTTTACACTAAAAATTGGCGAAAAGGTATTATCAAAGTGGGAATTTAAAAACAAGAATCAAAGAAAAGGTGACAACACATAGAGCAATTAATGTAAAAATAACAGACAGCCGACGGCCCATACAACACTACACAGAAAACTGAACAGACAAATTTGACATTAAAGTATCTATAAATCGATCTTATTTATTTTATAGGCTGTTACTGTTGAGGGTTCAAAGATAACAAAATTCGACCTCTCTGCATCAAATGGAATCATCCATGTCATTGAGAAGGTCATGATGCCACCAACAGGAGACATCGTAGATTTGGTTGTAGGAACCAGCGATCTCAGCACACTTTTAGCACAGGTTCAGGATGTAGGACTTGCTAGTGCATTGAAAGGTATGTCAGTTGTTCATAATGAGTGTGTGAAAGTTTTATTGATTATCAAATCTCTTAAATAGCTTTAAAATATAAGGGAGTGAAAAACAGGTATTCAAACTAAGGGGGGAGGCAATTGAAATGACTTATATTTCTCTTTTTTCTATGAACACGCCGTTGCGAAGGGGTATTAAGGCGTTAGGTTGGTCAGTACGTACATTGTGTAACTCCCTCCTGATTGGTCTTGCGTTTTCTAACTTGAACAAATGATCCGAACCTTATTCACAGAGCTTATTACCACAAATAACAGATCAAGTTAGAATTTCTGCGATGCCAATGTCATTTTCACGAGTTATTCTCTTTCATAAATTAACGAATTGGTGAATTTGAGTGTTTAGTGGTGTTGAAATGATTTGTTTGAGATACAAAGTTTTTCTTAACTGATTTTATTATGTTTAAGTATGTATCTGTCAGCGTTTTGTTTGTCTCATTGATGTATGCCTATATCTATTTTATTCGAATAAATATATATTGATTTAAACACTGTTATTATTATAATTTCGTTTTGATATTATTTGCAGGTGATGGTTTGACAGTTTTTGCACCAACAAACGCTGCTTTTGCAAGACTTGGATCCACTCTCTTACGCAGAATAACCTCAAATAAAGGCCTCCTTAAAGGTATGTTCTTACTTAAGAATATTTATTTACTGTAAGTAGAGAAATACTGATAAGAATGAGTCAAAGATTTTCTTTTTTCCACATAGTTGCAAAATTGTATTGTGTAAAGATCATAGTTAGCTTTCCCTCTTTACAGCAATGAAAGGAATAATTTAATTTCCTACAACCGTCAAATTCAAGGGAAATTTTTTTTCGACCCTTTTTCGTATGCAATGAAGTTTAATGTGACGTACTATGATTTGGTGGTATTTACTTGTTTATACAATTTTCATTTATAATATTGTATATACTCTACTTTGCAGAAATTTTGGAATATCATGTAGTACCACACACAGAATACTCAGCTGGTCTGTACAACAGAGAATTTCTAAGAACACTGGACAGACATCATGATACAATTCGTGTACATGCATATGGTAAGGAATTTAAATAATTATACATTTTAATCTAACATGAAACCTGTTGATTAAATTAAAAAAGATATAAGAAGCGGTAAAAATGCATACACAATTAGAAAAAAGTAATACTATGGGCCTGGATGTCGATAAAAAAGAATTTCTCATCATCTATTACTTATTCGCATCACCGTATAAAACGAATTGAAGGAACACTAAATGAATCAGGTTTAATGTACATTATACAATATCACCTTAAATACTTGCTTGAAATGCTATGTGTTACTTAAGTAAATTGCATATTGTTAGCTAAAATATATTTTTTTGTTTCAGGTGGAGGAATCTCAATTAACAATGGAAAAGTAACACAGGCTGATATTGCCGCCACAAATGGAGTTGTTCACGTCATTGATCACGTTCTAATTCCCGCCAGATATTTGCTTTTCCTTGGATTTGGAAAATAACTTTGCACTATGCAATTGATTAAGTTAAATTGTAAATGTATTGTATATATGCAGTATTTATTTGTTGATATGTTAACTGCTGGTAATATATTACTACCGCATATTTGTTAAATCTTTTAATAAACTTAAATTCACAGGAAATTAGTGTTTATTCAAACAAACTGGATATCTGCAGAAACTATTAATTCCATTCTCGTCTAGTTGCCCCACAAGATTGCATGATAACAATTGATAAAACTGAAAGTCATATATGCTTATGTATTTTAAATGCAATATGTTTTCGCCCCGAAATTGACGAATAAGGAGTTCGTACCCTAAAGTGTACCGGATAAAATGTATTTTGGAAAGAAGTTTTTGCATTTCATTTTAGTATCTGTGGACACTATTTGTTAAAAGAAATCTATCTCTTTCCTAAATAATGTGTTGACATTGTAATTTTAATGACATAATTGTCCAACTTTCCCTTTTATGCTTATAGCATTAACCCAGAAAGGTACGACTTTCAGTTTCCAATGACCTCATTCATATCTTCATTTTTGTCTTTGAATAAAACATATGGTGCATTAACTTAGAATATTTTCTCGAATAAAATTGAGAATGGAAATGGGGAAGGTGCCACAGAGACGACAACCTGACCAAGGAGCAGCCAACAACCGAATGACACCGATAGGTCTTCAACACAGTAAAAAAATCCCACACCCGGAGGCGGGCTCCAGTTGGTCCCTAAACAAAAATGTATACTAGTTCAGTGAAAATTGACACTAAACTAGACTCCGAAACATATAAATGAAGTAAAATTAAAATCTATACAAGACTAAAAAAGGCCATATGTTTCTGACTTTGGATAGGCGCAAAAATGCGTCGGGTTTTAAAATGCTGTAATCCTCCCCTATATTAGCATAGTTAAATAATTGACGGGTTTCTATTTTCATAAGATGATGAAATCACCTAAAACACAAAGGAATTTCTACCCGTGGAATAGATAACCGCATTCCGATTTTGCATCCTTTTGGGGAAATTTTGGCTTTCAAGGATCTTCTACTTTGATTTTTTCAACTAATGATATAAGTGGTATTGATGAGTCTACTGTAAAACACGCATCTAGCGTTCTATAAGCCAGGTGTATTTGATAAGTGTTTACAACCACTGGGATTATGCCATTGCTGGTGAACCTTTCGGAATAAAAAGTATGTTGAGATGATGGTAACAAAAATTACCAAAAAAGATCTACCTATTTCTGTATGCATTGAAGACGATTTCTTTACCTAAAAAAAAACCGATTAAGACATGTCATGTGTTTTATGCCTTTTTGTGTTTTCTTTGTTACACATTTGTTTGTGTTTATAGTGATTAAGATTATAACACAATATTTACTGCTTTATCCAAATTTTGATCTATTTGTTTTGTTCACACGTTGCTGTCAATATAAAGGAATTTAATACGACTGTCATCCAAGTAAGGTTTAGCTAGCTATAAAACCAGGTTTAACTATCTTTTTTTTACATAAGAAAATGTCTATATCACAAAAACGCACAGCCCAATAAGATATCACATGCTCTATTTTCTAGTGACCGGATATTCACATGTCTTTTAAGAACTCTTTTATAATGTTCATATGCTATATCGTAGTGTAACGATAAGATAGAACCTGATATTATCAGTGAAGTTGTTTAGAATTCAAAAGTAATGCTGATGTTTTTTTTTTAGAATATTCGATGTTGGTGGTGAAAACCACAGGGTAGTGTTATGCTTCTAGTGCATTTATGCCGCTGACTAGCATTGTATGTGAAAAGAGAGCCGAGTGCGTCAGTCTCTCATTTACATAGCCTCTACTCTTCCAAGACTCCATTGGTGCCTCCTCGTGGTAACACACGGATACTGGTCTCATTCGATGCCAGGCCAAACTGATGGAGATCGGGGAGCAACAAGGGCCCTGTAGATGCAGTGGGTAGGTCCACCGGCGTGTGGTTATGTCATAGCACTCATCAACCTTGTCCCAGCTATGGGTAAATAGCCAGTCAGATGGGGGTTGATAGCCCAGAAAGGCAATCCATCTAGGAGAGACAACTCTGATACCAATCCGGGTAGATCTTTGCTCGTAAGCCTAGGTCGGCATTTGATCTAGGGGAATGGAACCTCAACTACAAATCCACTGGCCCTCCAGGTTAGGGGGTTGAGCACAAGACTAACTATCTCGTCTCATAAAAAAATTCAAGTTACGGAAACAAATCACAAAATAACTCACTAGAAGGTAGCTCACAGTGGGAGACAACATTTTGCATGTCTGTTTCAGCAAGTTTCTGTTTTTAACTGATGTTTTTCTTCATTATTATATCCGCGTACAATTCAGTGATCACTGTCACACAGCTTCTTAAACAACTTCTATTGACGGAGATGTGTTGCATTTTCGATAGTGTACTAATGAAAATTAAATATATATTCCTCTACGTGCCATAAAGGCAAATATGTATTTTAGCGACGCCTCACTACTTTCTACATTAATCAAAATAGATGACCAAACGTAATAAAAAATAAGAAAACTATCCCAATTTTTCTCCACTGCATGGTGTATACTCAGTCCCTTAAGATATCATCAGCCGAATAGTCGGTACTGAATTGATAAATAACACATCTTTCTGAAGTCCGTTTATGAATTAAGAAATAATTTTAAGGTAAGGTAAGGTTAGGTAAGGTTTCTACTTTCTCAGACAGAGGACAATTCGCTTATTATACATCATTGTCTTTTAAATATTCGTCTTTGAGCGTTACTGATTAAGGTAAATTCAGCAAAGTGCTTCGAACGCATGAAATTTATCAAGGGTTTTCGTTTTTTTTTCTTATATAAAATAATAATCATAATAGGATATCATAGTTCATACGATATTCAAGGGCTTGTATTTCCTATCATTGCTTCCTTGGAAGAGGATTGTTGCTCACAAGGAACCTATCAAACTAAAACATACAAATGGGAGGAACATCTGATGACACAGATGATGACGGGAGGGTCCAGTTATCGTAACTATAATTCGGACTTTCTATCTCCGAATGTGACTTACCGAATTGCGTGACGTTTTGTTGCAAGGACATGCATAGCATTCACTGTATTATATCATAACCAATGCTTTAAATTTTGGTGAAATTTCTATGCACCATTTGATATTAGTGATACCTGTTATCATTATGAGCTATATGGGAACATGCATACTGGAACGTTAACAAATTTTTAACCAATTTAATTTGTATAATGAATTTGAGTTTTGCATTACACTCGAAACACAAGTACACATCCATGCCAGATCAATCGTAATTGAAATTTGTAACAACAAATTTCAGTAACACAATGTCCATTTTTTCAGTCCAGACGTGAGTACCAAAGTACTGGATACTGGGCCACATACACAGTTCACCAGCAGATGTATCGAGCCTGTGGTAGTCATAACATTGACGGCACCAGGTTTACTACACCAGATTTATATTTTGACCATACATATCTCTTCAGTTCCGCTTGAGGCCAAAACTGAGTATATAGTGACCTAGTTGGAATATTTTCGAAAGTTTAACTATTGCCATCATAATAATGTTGGTACTTAGTGGAATATTTCTGTCAAGAATGACCGCGGGTAAAAGGTACGTGGTCGGCCTGCTACGTACCTTTCCCCGTGGTAGCCCGCTAGCAGGCCGGTCAGCCACGTACCTTTCCCCGTGGTAGCCCGCTAGCAGGCCGGCCAGCCACGTACCTTTCCCCTGTGTAGCCCACTAGCAGGCCGGTCAGCCACGTACCTTTCCCCGTGGTAGCCCGCTAGCAGGCCGGTCAGCCACGTAGCTCTTATGTGTGCGAGCATTGTACAAACAATCCCGTCTTATTTCTTCTTACCAACCTGAACATGCTGAAACTTTTCTAATCGCCTGAGCAATCTCCGTACAGCGCTCGTTTCCTTTCCGTATACTTAGTACACTACAATACAATACATATTTAGTGTAGTGATACGTAGTAAGTACGGAACGGATGTGAGCTCTGCGCCGGAGATTGTCGCCTGAGGTGATCACAGATTTTTATGAGGTTATAATTCATGTGGGTGATTCTTCATTACTTTTTGGAATTGTTTTGTGGATAACTGCTATTCTGTTTTTGATCTTTTTGTTTGATCATGGTGTTGGCTGGCTGTATTTTATCGACTTATTTTAACTGTCTTGATTGACTTCATGGTATGTTCTCAATTCTTTTAAACACTCGTTTCAATTGAAGCCCTTAACTATGATTTTTAATGTTGATGTTGTATAGGTCTTGTCTAATTTTTGCCCTTTTACCCAGTAGAAATACTTTATTAAAAAGTAACAAAATTCAAATATGAACTGACGGACATGAAAATGCAATAGTCCAGGATGCATATCTTTGAAATGAAATAGAGTACGTAAAAAAAAAATCGCAAAAAGACTAAAGAATCTATGGTTAAAAATATATTTATTCAACTACAACTGGCAAAAAAACAACCACCAGTATTGGTGTCATAATTGTACTCTGTACACCGAATTGTCTATTTTCCAAATCCAAATTGAAGTCTATATCTTAATGGGATCAGAACGTGATCTATAACATGAACTACACCGTTAGTTGCTGAAATGTCCGCCTGTGTCACTCTGGCATTATTCACATGTACACCTCCTGAAATTTAATAGATACAGTATGTTAATTTTTACTTTTTCAATATGAGAAGCAGGTAATTCATGATCATTATAGTTAGAAAAACATTCTTAATCACATAAAACATATAATAATGTTTCTTGGATGATCAACTAACACAATACATTATGTAAATAACTATTAAGAATATTGCGATGCGTTTAGGAGCGTTTAAAAGCAATCAGGCGATTTCAGAAAGTGAAGATAAACATGGCTCAAAATTCTGTTGTACATTTTGTATAAACTTAAGCATTAAGTGTTAAAATCAGATAGAAATAAGCGTTCGAATTTGATATAGTTAAAAAAAAAAAATTTACGAGGACCTGGAATAATAACGCATCTGGAGTCATTTAGTTGAAGGTTTTCCCTTTAGTATATACCAGCTGTTAATAAAAATAACACTTGATAGGAAACAAATCAGATATTTATTTATATATTTAAGATATGTAATTCTAATCTAGGGATGATGTTCGTATGGAAAGTCCACTGTCATATTGCATAAAGTTGGACAACAATGTTGTTATCTTTCACTATATATCACTATTTTTAAAGCAGTTCATTGAATAATGTACAAATCCCAAAATAAACAAAGTTTTAGTTAATATGATTATTATTAGCCCACTTGCCTTTGAGTAGAAACCAAGAAGACGACTATTAGATATTATGGGATATTTGCAATGTGACCAACCGAATTAGACTACTGGTATTTACCGAATTTATAATAACATGAGCAACACGCCGGATGCCATATGTGGAACATGATCTCGTAACCCGTTCGTAGCACCTGATATCAACCCCAGTTTTTGGTGGGGTTCGTGTTGCGCAGTGTTTAGTTATCTATGTTGTGTCTTGTGTACTATTATTTTTCTTTTTATCTTTTTCTTTTTTAGCCATGGCGTTGTTAGTTCATTCTGATCTATGAGTTTGGATGTTTCCTTTGGTATCTTTCGCCTTTTATCACATTAGATTTATTACAATGTATTCATATGGTAACAAAAATCCGTGCTTTAGTATTATATCGATTGCTTTAAAACAATGAAGGAAAACGTTGTACAATATAACACGGGAAATATAACAAAATACAGAAACTAAGGCCACATGTCGATTTTCGTGGTGAAATAAAAACACTCTCTCATTTTTCATTTTGGTTTTTGAGAAATCAAACAAGGAAAAATAAAACCACTCGTTTTCCGGCCGTTTCGTTTTTTTTGAGAAATCAAAAACGAAAAACGAAAACACTTGTGGTTTTAATTTTGATTTTTGACCTGTTTTTAATATCTCTAAACGAAAAACGAATATTATCAAACACATACGGACGTTTATTGACTCAAATTCAAATTACCGGACTTGTAATTAATGTAATGATGGAATGTAACTTTATGTTAAAAATGAATACTTGCAGTAACTCAGAGTTTTAAACAGATTCATTGAGAAAATAACGATTAAACAGTTACCTCTTGTGCTAAGACGAATTTGGTCATGGTGTTTGTCAATTGTAGCTAAGTGTTCTCTGTTGTACAGACCGGCTGAGTATTCTGTATGAGGTACTACATGGTATTCTAGTATTTCTAAAAAAAAATCCCTTGTTAACCATGAACAGTACAAAATCTCTTTTATATTTATCTATCGATGTGTTTTTTCTTAAGACTGAATAAAATGACAAATGACTATTTAGTTACACAAAAATTCAATAAGGGTTCTATAAGTGATAATTGATAATTAAAAAAAAAAATATGACAGACAACTAACAACTACACCTACTGAATTACAGATTTCTGACTTGGGAATGACAGATAATGAATATGGCAGTGTTTTACATGTTGGTGGTCGTTCAACCATCCCAAAAATCTGGGACTGGTGTAAAAGCATGATATCACAACGTGCTGTTAAAATCAGTTGGAAGTGGATTGACTCAATAGATTGACACGAATTACAAAATCTCCTTTGAATCATGACAAAAGACACAAAAAAGCCGATCTATTGTTTTCTCACAGCAATTCCATGCTAGTTCAGAACCCATCAACACTAATAAACTAGACTCAACTGCTTACTATCTGTGGTTGGATTGGGTTTTTGTTTTGTACGTCGTACCAAAAGTTTGATATGAGCCTCTTGTTAATTTTTTTAAAATAAAAGGAGTAGGTTCAGTAAGACCCCTTTTTGGCCCCAAAATATAGCAGTTTTACAAAATTGTGAAAATGCAATCTTTAAGCTATTTACTGCAAAGTAGATGCACATATATTGGGTACTAGCATCATTAAGTCATGCTAAATTACTGAAATCTTCACAATTTGAGCATTTTAGTTAAGTTTTAGACGGTTTCCGTCTTAAATGAAAGTAGCGGCATTCGTGTTCATTCATAATATTGAAATGTAAGTTGTATTTGATGATAACACATACCATATATAAAGGTTGAGGATGAACACGGATGCGGCCACTTTTATTTTTAACAAAAACCATCTGAAAAGTGACGTTTTTTGGCAGATTTGATAGATTTTTCATATTTAAGCTTGAATCGGAGCGTTTTTAATGACTAAATCAGTTAAAATCTATCACATAAACTAATTGAATCAATTGAAATAGACAATTAAGTGTTTAAAAGTGTCCAAAATCTTTCGTAAGATGAACCTGAAATTTGAGGCCAAAATAGGCCCTTACCGGACCTACTCCTTTTATTTCTATACTAAGATGTTACACCACTATGCAATTAAAAAAAAAGGGGGGGGGGTGAACGCTACAATAAATATATTTATTTGGATTTTTCATTGCACATTGAGTTTAATCTTTAATTAAAATGGTTATAATACCTTTTAGAAGAGCTTTATTTGATGTAAGTTTGGCAAGAATTGACGATCCAAGTTTTGCAAAAGCAGCATTTGTTGGTGCAAATACAGTCAACCCATCTCCTGTCAATAAATAAAAAAACAGTTTTTGAAGAAAAGAATCTTTGGGTATTTTCAATGTTCATTGATTATATTTTTTTATCATGTTTTGTATGCTTAATGACCTCTTATCTTTCAAATTGTAAAATGAACTAATTTTGATTCGCCATTACATAGTTTAAAAGAACTTTTGAAAAATTCTCAAAAAATGTAAACAGCAAAATAATAAATATTATTCAAATAATGATGCCAACAATAATATTTTAAAATGTTTTTTTCTTCTCTTTTCAGAGCATTTTATTATTTATACTCTTGTTCCATGGTACAACAATCACTTCGATTAATAATATATTAAATAAACTAATTTTTACTCAGAGTCTTGTGACATTTATGCCAAATTTGTATACCTTTTAACGCAGTTGCAAGTCCGGCGCTTTGAACTTGGGCCAATAAAGTACTGAGATCGCTGTTTCCGACAACCAAATCAACAATATCTCCTGTTGGAGGCATCATGACCTTTTCAATGACATGAACTACTCCATTGGATGCTGAGAGGTCAAATTTGGAGATTTTAGAACCTTCAACTGTTACAGCCTAAAATGGTTAAACAAATATAAAACGTGTGAAAAAACTCACTCTCGCTGATAATGCAAACAAGCGCAATACTTTGTTTAGTAGAAAGATCCAAGGGAACTTTATACAAATATATGATTTTATAAAAATAGTCACACTTTATTTGATAACAATTTTTGACATTAACACTAAGATAATATTTCCCCCGTTTTAAACACTTACATGATTATGCGAGTATGTATTAAATCTGATTTTTGTTCCTGCTAAGGTTTCTAACTGGAGTTCATTTTTGACAGCTGAACTTGGAATTGCACCTGTGACAACATGGTACTTCAGGATATTTGCTAAAGCTGTTGTGTCCTTGAGAAGTTCTGCTTCAGTTCCAACGGCATCAAATGCAGAATCAGTTGGTGCAAAGATAGTGTAGGTTCCTGGCAAAAAAGTATTGAAAAATTATGGTTAGCAGCTTCAAAGAGGTACACAATCGGTGTCTGCGTCAATTTTAATATATGAATAAGGATAATTTAGTCCTGGTATCTATGATGAGCTTATGCGCTATGCAACTATTTTTGTCACATTAATGATCTTTTCCAATTAGAAAGTTTTGTACTGTTTAACATAGAGGTTTTAAGTGTCATTTAACCCGGAAGAAAAACAACAAGAAAAGACGAAAATTTAAATATGTATATGAACACATAAATACATACATAGATGGATTTTCCGTTGATGCAACACCAACGAAGTAACTGGTGTATACATATATGTATCAATATAAATTGTATGTATACAAAACAAGGTTATTTTGAATACTGGAAAAATCATATAAAGTAACAAAAAATAAAAGAATAAACATGTTTTTCTTCTAAATATGGCAATAATGACTGATTACAATAGAAATAATGCCAATACTTGTGTTTTCTTAGCGCTTTTTTTTTTTTAGCAAATATACATGTTAATTAAACCGACTTATTCAGAATGGAAACTGTTGTCAGGTTATTACAAATGTCATATTTTGGAATTTATATTGATTCATTCGATCATAGGGTCTTTTCGTCGAAAATAAACACATTTATTCTAAAACCAGTTGTTGGCATGCTACGGGTTATGTTCTTATATATTTTGTGAAGGTATCATACTAAACCCCTTATGGGATGAAGAAACAATATTTCAATCAGTTCAATTAAGGTTTGAAGCATGCACGTCAGTAACTGTAATACGTCGTTTGTTATTTATGTATCATTGTTATTTTGCTTAGTTTCCTTTTTACATATTATGACATAGGACTCGAACTTCCTTTAAACTTAGTTTTACTGTGCGTATTACTGTGTGTTTGTTTTTCTACATTGGCTAGAGGTATACAGGAGGGATAAGATAACAAAACATGTAAAAACCCGCCCAATGTTTGCTCCAACCTTTGTTAGTCCTGCATGAGTTTTACAGTATTACGTTCATTTTCACTGAACTAGTACACTGTTTTGTTTTGGGGCATCTGAAGCCCGCCTTCTGGTGCAGAATGTTATCGCTGTTTTCTGTTCTCTTCGTTTATATTTATTGTCTCTTTGACATATTCCCCTTTTCCATCATTAATTTTAACATGTACTCAGAAAGCGATAACGTTGTAGTTTATACAGCATGACAAAAAGTGATAAACCTATAGATCAACTCAAAAGTTTCTGAAAAAGAGGATCCAGTTATAGGAATTTGCTTGAGTATGGGAAAGAAAAATACAGAAGGCAATTAATAATGCAAATATACAAAATTTTTGTAAAAATTGAACAAAGACTAATAATTCCCCTCGCCGTTGCAACATTGCAAATACCAGGGATTAATCAACATACACAAAAGTCATCTCTCTCTCTCTCTCTCTCTCTCTCTCTCTCTCTTATACTCAATTTCATCCTTTAATATTATAATATCAGATGTATGATTATTTTGTTTTGCATTCTATAAAACAAATACACTTTATAAATATATTCAGCATAACAAATCTTATTCTTACACTGTTGGTTGTAAATATTAGACTTACTAGAATACACCCGCGAAATTTTTGTTTGTGAACTGTTGTAGGACGATTTTTTGTAAAAGATTTTATGTACGGAGAATTTCATATAAGGTATCAAAAGCCCTCTCCCTGTTTCCTTTCTGTTGAATTCAATTATTTTCGCGCTTCTGGCCTCAGACCACAATTATTCTTTTCCTTTGCTACAATGCATCTTTTGGTAAAAGTCAAATCAAATTAAAAACATAAAATAAATGTTACTGCTTATATATGGACCATCATAGTCTAATAAAACATGCTTCTAGGACAACCCATCAGTGTTTTCTTTTGAGAGCCTTTTTAACATGCCTATGTAAGGTTCTGAATCTTGTATTATATAAATTACTAAAACCAACTAAGGCTAATTTGAGGGGTGTTCGGAGGGGTCCTGATCCCGAAATCCCGGGCTTAAAAACATGAAATCCCGAGATGCAGAATTTAAAGAAATTTATATCCTGAAATCGAAAAAATATATTCCCGGATCCCGGAACATGTGGAAGGATCAATTCCCAAACCCGAGCTTAAAAACACCCGATCCCGACGTCCCGAAAAAGGTCCTGCCTCCCTCCAATCTCTACCCTTCTTTCATTTTTACCAAATCACTACTTTCACTTTCAACAATAATTTTTTATGCCCCATTTATGGGCATTATGTTTTCTAGTCTGTGCATCCGCGCGTTCGTTTTTCGTTCGTTCGTATGTCTGTCCCGCTTCAGGTTAAAGCTTTTGGTAGAGGTAGTTTTTGATGAAGTTGAAGTCCAATCAACTCGAAACTAAGTAAATATAGTGCCGATGTGGCATCCGTGTACTATGGACACATTCTTGTTTCCACATGTTTTACTTATTTTAATATATATGTAACTGGTATGATCCCTTAAATAGTAAACATTTCAAAGAAAACAGTGGACAGAATACAGAGTGTCTATATATTAAAGTAGTATAATCGTAGTTAGTTTACATGTAGATAAACGCGAAAAATAATTGTCCTCTCTAAGGAGGTATAATAGTTGTGGTTCTTGCGATCTAAACACCATGATGTGGAGAACGCTCTGATTGGCTTATTTATTTTTCATTTTTTTTTATCTATCATACAATTGGTTGTACTTGTGTGTGTTTCAAACCGGAAGTCTTATCTATGACTAAAAGTCAGTCTGATGACGGAATCAATATCCGGACTCCTTTTTTGTCGTTTTTCTCCAAAAATAACGCAATCTGAATAATCATAAGAATGCATGACAAATGCGACTATGCATGTTACCTATAGCATGTATAGAACACAGAGGCATGCTGATTAATTTTTCATGGAAGGAAGAGAAGCGACACACAAAATGAGGTCTTCTCGTTTAATAGTATAGATATTAATATTTGTTTTAACTCTGACTCACAAGCAGACTTATATCCAGTGGGTATATATTGCTATGATATACTTATTTCTAGTGACTGTATAATGAATTGAAGCATTATTACAAACGGTATATAGAAATTGCCGAGTTAGATTGCTGACAAATAAAAATACATTGTGTATACAATATAATAACAACATATTCACGCGCTTAAAACACATGTCGTGTGTCTATCTCTAGATTCGCCTTCCGTGACAAGGTAACACTACGACTATTGAAGTTATATTTTTAAAAGAGCAGATCCGGTCGAGTGATCTAGAGCGCTGGTAATGAGACTATGTAATTTGTGCTGTGTATCAAAGGTGTAAATGTGAATGCCGTTAAAGAACAAAAATTTATCAGCATAACAATCTAATTATAACACTAGGTGTAAATAAACTCATCACAGAATAAAAAAATATATATACGCAAGACGCTCGTTTCGTCTACAAAAGACTTATCAGTGACCCCCGAATCAAACAATGTTTAAAAGGCCAAATAAAATACGAAGTTGAAGAGCATTGAGGACCAAAAATCCCTAAAAGTTTTGCCAAATACAGCTATGGGAATCTATTCCTGAGTTAGAAAAGCTTTAGTTTTCAGATTTATAGGCAAGTTATTTTAATGACTTATTTTATACAGATGACGGAAATCTTATTTTATTCTAATTTAATTGCCTTTCCCTTTGGAGAACCCCTGTACTAGATAATATGTGTCAGTACTTACACTACACGTCACAGTTTACACATTCTTGATAAGCAACACGATCGATATTTATGTAAACAAGATTTTATTTGGGATTTTATCAATTTTAGACAATTCATGCAAAATGATGACACACTTTCTTGGAGTTACGTCGATCAAATTTTACATTTTCTAGGCCAAGCTACTGTACTATGTACTATGTTATGTAATATGTTATTATTATTTTTATGTATTTTCATTCATTATTATCGTGTTGTACAGATGTATATATATTGTGTATTTTGATATGAAAGAATTTTTTACGAATAAGTAAAAGTTTTGCAATTTACTCTCTAGTTTCTCCATTCATTTATACATTGCCATTACGATACCAAAAGGAACTTTTCGTCGGTTTCTGACCCTTACATCTTATCAGATGATTTGTTTCGGTTGTAGGAAGATAGCATATATGATAAATACTTGTTTGGCTTTATAAATATTTTGATATGAGCGTCACTGATGAGTCTTATGTAGACGAAACGCGCGTCTGGCGTACTAAATTATTATCCTGGTACCTTTGATAACAATATAGCAACACATAAAGTACAAATACTTGAGCGTGGATTAATCAGAACAACGATTACTTCAATTACATAAATAGAATTAAAAATTACCTAACTGTTACAATGTGATTTTAACACACTATTTAGTAATATTAGAATGTTTGAAATATTTACAATGCGATAAAAAAAAAAAATGAAATATTTCGCTAGACAAACTAGCTTCATCAAGCTAGCATCTATCCAGGTGAAGTCGGATGTAGAAAAGAACCTTTTGCAGCTCATTGTACATGTTGCACAAGAATTGAGCTGCCTTGAAAAAATTTAAAATGTGGACAAAGAAGAAGTCTCAAAAACTCCATTCATATACTTTTGCAAATAAACATGCTGAATCTGAACTTAAACTTACATAAGGAAACAACACATACCTGCAAGTATAGCAGGGGCCAGTCCAGCAGCTGTGACGTATTTGATGAGTTTACTTTCTCCGTCAGCTTGGAGAACCTCAACCAAATTACCACACCAGACACTTCCTACTACAAACAATAAAGCAAAATACTTTAACATCTTGAAGCAAGTAAGTTGGATGTTTATTCCAGTGTGAAACATAAGAACATTTTTTTCTGATTTTTATACACCCGATTTATGTAACAATGACACACGCATGCGTTCCGTGGTAACTGTGCTATGCCGTCTCGTGTATAACCATTCTAAAAATGTATAATATTTATATAAGTCAACTGAAGGCTACTGTCCGAAATCAAGTCCATTTCCATGAACTGACTGGGAGGTTAAACAATATTTGAAGTAACTAGTACAAATGCCCTTCATAACTACTCTACACCATGATTACCAATACTTCTTTTCAATGCTTTGTGTCTATTTTGGAATGCAGCCTCAAAATATATTTTTTTATATTTTGACAAATCTTAAAACACTTGAAACAAAGAAAGTGAAATATTTTAACCGTTTTGATTTACCAATGTTTCTTGTCTTGCAATATTATGAAATAATATTCAAACCATAACGAATTAATCATATATTTGACTTGATATTTTACATTATACTCCAATTGGATTAAAGTGTCAAGTTGAGTTTCGAACCGTCCCTGCAACATCTTATTTACACATTTTAGTTTTATAATATGTTTGTTTCAATGCTGTAATACACTTGCAGCTATCAAAAGATATTGTGCCTTAAATAATAAATAACCCAATCCACTTTTATTGTTGTGGGCCTGCTACTATATATATAGCACAAACTAGCCTCAATTTATGCCCAGTGAAATTACATAAACCAGTTCCTTCCGTTACGTTACTAGATTTATGACAAAACCACTACTCGTGTTGATGAAAATAATATTTTCTCAACAAAGTTGAAATATATTTCTTATATCCTACAACTTTTATTGATTAAATTATCTTAAATAAATAAACATAAATACTCAGATGAAACGGCGATAATTAGCAGACTATATATGAATTATCTGTTCCCCTGAAACAGATAAGGACCAAGTATTGTATGTGTTAACGCGTGAAAGTTTAGATACAAACCGAGTCACCTTTGAATTATGTAAAACTTTAAAATGAAGTTATGTCTCAATAATGTCTCACGTTTGTCTTAATGTGGTCAATACCTTATCATATCAAAATGACCATGGAATTCCTTCGTAGTCAATGAGCCAACCCTACTATAAATTAAACAACAATTATTGATGAATTTCATTTTGATTTTGAAGTTTTGAGGTCTTAACATGTTTAGGTATTGTTGCATCTTTCTTGCTGTTCATTGTGTTTTTGGTGGTAACCTGGTTGAGGTGCTCCAAGCGAATGGCGAGTCAAGACTGGTCCAGTATGCGACAGCCTGTGGATTAGCTGATACCATATTAGGAGGTAATATAAATATTTCAATTTACTAGTACATATGTGTTTATTTGTGTGTTTGCGATAGGGGAAAAGGAAAAGATGTAAAAAGATATGTACGAAGCATCGTATAAAGTAAAATTTAGTCATATGAATTTATTTGCATAACATCAATTGATAGGTTCTACTATAAGGTTTTTCAAATATTATGAATATTAATAAAAAATTGAATAAGAGTTGGCACAACATTTCTTACATTTATTTATTAGAAGTACCTCGAGCGTAAGGAAGGTATTATATTTTAGATTATAAGAAATACTGCTAAACAATATTGACAAAGGAAGATTGTTTTTTTATACGCTTCAAATCCAATTTAAAGTTATCAAAAAGTGACAAAATTGAACAAACATTTTTTTACTGAGCTTTTTGTGATGTTATTACTCATTTGATATGACGCCAATGATTTTTGACTACCATTTTTAAGTTTTGTTTTGTCACAATTTAGATACAGACATAAATAAGAATCGTATACATCCAGTTTTAATTATCTATTTACCTTTGAATGCATGTACAAGTCGGGAGTTAAACTGTTTTGTCTCATTCGCTCATTGGTTTATACAATCAGGAACTTGGTTTTGTCATGTTTGATTTATGGACTTCTTAAATTTTCCTTGAATTCGATATTTTTGTGAATACATATTATTACATTGTATTCAAATTAACAGTTTAATAAAAAGTTAGGACTTCTGCAAATAATCAGTTTGCCCTATCAACGAATAGAACTCAGAATACAATAAATGATTGAAAAAGAATTCTAACAATAACAGTCATTTAACTTGTATTTCTGTTAACCAAATATGCTTGTTAAATTGAGATTAAAATAAGAGTTCAAGCTTCTCTAGATGTATTCTTTAATGTTTTACTAACATTGGTTTATTTATGTTTTTTTTGAAATACGAGTGAACATCAGTTCTATGCATTTTTATTTTTTTTTTGTTAACCTCTTTTTTGTGACCTCAGTAATTGATTTAGTTTCATTGTTGTTTTTTTTTTTGCCATATCTGCTTTTGTATATTTAAACAAATATTTGATAAATATTTACATTTTTCAATTTGTAATTGGATACATATGATTTGTATATAGAAAACCTAAAATTGTAAGTAAATAATTCAGACCAAAATAGTTTGTTGTCAAAAATCTTAAATTCGAATATAAATTGCCTAATTTAACATAACAGGATAACCGTTTTACTAATTCAAACCCTCAACACAATTTTGATTGCATAGTTTCCTTCAAAATAGAGATGAATTCAAATAAATTCTATGACCTTTTCTTTTTGCTATTCTATTGTTTTCTATCACGCACATATATACTAATATACAGTTCTCCTAATTTGTACGATATTCTGAGACCTGTGTTTTTTCTCATTTCTTTAAACGAGGGTTATTGTTGGCTGAAAGCTAATTAATAGCTGACTTTGAAATCTAGTGACCACTTTGATAGTTTTACGGACTCAATCATAAGTTTGTTTGCCTTAAAGAAACTCGATATATTCAACTTGTCGTATGTACAAACACCGCCTTTCATTCCTTGTTAATAAATATTCATAATTTGACTCATCCACAAAATTGTGTTTGACATAAAATTTGCTACTTTTCAAGAAACCCTATTGCAGTTAATAATTTTCTTTCAGGAACTTTCACCATCTTTGCACCCACAAATGCTGCGTTTGATGCACTTGGAACTGAACAAGAACTTCTTTCTGACAAAACTGTTCTTACCACTATATTATTGTATCATCTGACAAATGGAGTTATAAGGAGCACAGATGCGAAGAATGAGCTAACAGTAGAATCGGTTGCTGGACTGAAAGTCAGATTCAATATTTATACCCATAACAATGTAAGTGTAATCTGTTTATAAGGTTATTGTATTGTTTTTTTGGCAGACTGTGATTTCAACGTGTTATGAGTTTATCTATATTTTGAAATGTAATCTTGATGTATTGCTACACATAATGTTTCTCTCTAGCTATGGAAATCTTATGTTGATATGTACTTGTACATACAAGACTGGTCATTTTCTACAATTTAACAAAAATGTTAGCCGCAATTAAGTCTTTATTATAAGCAATAAACTTCTTGATTCTATTGACTTTTTTCCGTATTTAAATACATTTGTACTGCAATGCATTACTTACAAATTATTAATCTAAAACTGGTCTTATTTTCATCTTTCATATAGGCAGTTACAGTTGAGGGCGCCAAAATTTCGAAATTTGACCTGGATGCTTCGAATGGGATCGTCCATGTCATTGACAAAGTTATGATACCACCTACTGGAGGAATTGTCGACCTCGTGTCAGGGAACAAAGATCTAAGCACATTATTGTCATTAGTCCAGAAAGCAAATATTACAGGAATTATTCAAAGTTAGTATTTCGTATTTAGTATAATGGTTTCTTTTTTACCAATAAACGTATATATATAATTTAATTTTGAATGTAACGCGTCTTCTGATTGGCTGACGTTGTTTTGTTTATCAGCTCATAGACATAATGTAGTCATGTGACCGTGACGTCATCAACGTTGTTTTCGGGGTTTTCTCTAGTTTAAAATAGAATTTAGAATTAAATTATAAGAAATAACTGTAATATTAAATCTGTCTATTTGAAATAACATAAAAAGTGTGGTGCACTTTTTAAAATAAACCGCTAGGCGGGTTATTCAGTGTTCACCTTTTTTTTTATGTTATTTCTTCAAAGACAGAAAAAAATATTACAGTCATTCCTTAATAAGATTTTGCGTTAAGTACAACAAAAACACGTAAAAAGAATTCATTTAACTACTTTTTGTTGTTTGTATCCTAAACGTCTTGAATTTGATTTTTTTTTGGTATAAAAATTATAATAATTTCTTGATCCTGATAATCTCTTCGTTGTTAATGACATCTTCTTTTTTACACACAGGTGATCCTTTAACAGTATTTGCACCAACTAATGCTGCATTTTCAAGATTATCTTCAAATGTTTTAAACAGATTAAATAGTGATACAGCTCTACTTAAAGGTAAAAACGAATACATGAAGCTGCGAAATAAACGTAATTGTTAATTAGCAACTTCCTGTAATTTTTTTTTTATTTTGTGGACAGGATTTCATATAGAGACTAAATTTCAGATATACATATAGCTTATGTTATTTGTAGTTGAATGTAGAATTGTAAAATTTAGTTGATACAAACTAACAAGGCTTCATATATCAATTCATATACATAAGTCTTTCCAATTTAAGCTATATTAACGTACTTACCTTTGTTCACACTAAAGTAGTCAATTTAAAAAGTGTTTGGCTTCACATAACTTCAAAAACGTTTACTTGTCTACTAAAGATGTTTAATCTATAAGTTTTAAAAGGACACTCAAAACGCTTAAGTCGAACAGTTACTAGAAAACGCCACAACAAAACACAGACGAAATGCAAATGATTAAAAACAACACTGCATAGAAAAATACAAACTGATCCTTGAAAACCCCACCTAACAGCAATAACATCTCTTGTGCTCTCTTGAAAGGTTTTGACAGATGAAAGAACAAGACGACATGAACCTTTTAGTAATAGATTTTCTGTTTGTTTCTAATTACTATACGATATTTATATCTTTTGGTTGGATCCTCAATGCTCTTCAACTTTGTACTTGTTTGGATTTATAGATATTTTGATATGAGCGTCACTGATGAGTCTTATGTAGACGAAACGCGCGTCTGGCGTACAAAATTATAATCCTGGTACCTTTGATAACTATTTATGGTTTTATTTGTTTGTTTGATATCAATTATTTTCACCGATTAAGGCATACATGATGTCACCGTACCAACAACAACACACACTGAACCTAACATTTTGTATTACAGAGGTTTTAGAATATCATTTAGTACCACATACAGAATACTCACCTGGTTTATATAACAGAGAATATCTGCGAACATTAGATGCAAAAAGGGATGTCATTCGTCTAAGCGTGTCAGGTGAGCTTTAATTAATATCTCGGAAGATGGGTTAAATCCAAAAATTTATATTACTGGAGTGAAACATTCCGTTTAATTCTGAAATTTGATTGGTTATCTAAACGGGATATCCTGTGTGAAAGAAAACAAAGATAAACATGGAGATACTGTTGAAATAAAGATAAGGGTATACTATTATTGTAGTTCTGGCTTCACATGGGATATAAGTTCATATTCTCTGTCAATCTCCTATATTCCCTCCGCCTTGTGAATTAGTAGATAGAAAACACTATACAAGCCCAAATCTCCTGAGAAAATGAAAAAATAACAAAGACTATTAAAAAGAATTGAGATCAATTAAGATAAATTTTCTTTAACAAGTAACAACCTTCATATATCCCATGTTCTCTAATGAAAACAAAATGCAATGCATTTTGTTAATATCGAAAATGTAAAGAATACAGGGACTTATATTCAGTCGATTTAGACTTTGAAACGTAATACTAGAAGTAAAAGGAAAACTCTCATCGTTTTCTTTTGTACATAGATTACACACAAAACAATATTGAAGTCTTTCCTAATTATTGGTCCCAATCGTAGCAGAATTTTCTTCAATTTCAAAAACTGAAATCTGTTTATTTTTAAAATCATATATAAACGGTCTCAAATAATCCAATTTACCTGCTTTAACAGACTTGTAAGCATTATGGTTTTTAATAAAATAGTACATTTCTTCTAACACACGTTCAAACCTAGTCCCAACAAATATTCAAACGCGGAATGATACCTGAGTATATTGCAAATTAAGATACTTAAGACACTTGAGCAGTGATAAAACTTTGGTATAAAATTTAAAATTTATAAAAGCTATATTTTAAATAAGTGGGCTTCGGTGGTCGAGTGATACTCCTGTATCATTGGCCTGTCAGCACTGAGGTTTGGAGTTCGAATCCAACACGAGGCAGGTGCACTCAACTCCAATTTTAATTTACTAGGATTGTAAAGTTTCATACCAAAGGTTGATGGTTATCTCTACGCAGTCTCGCGTCCTCCACCAATTAAAACATTAAAACTGACCGCCACGAAATATCACAGTAGAGTGGCGAAATATCACAGTAAAGTGGCGTATGACACAAATTAATCAATCAATCTATTTTATATACCTAATATACATTTTATTTTACAGGAAGAGGAGTATCAGTAAACTCCTATGGCCGCGTTATAACAGCTGATATTCCAGCTACAAATGGTGTTGTTCACTTAATTGACCATGTTCTCGTCCCACTCCGATATTGGCGTACGTTTGGCTTTGGAAAATAACTTATAACCGACAACAGTGTGCTGGTTACACTATGATCTGTACATATGTAATTTATGTAAATACATGTTATTTAGACTATCAAACTATGTTTGTAATGTCGTTATTATGTTATAATTAAAATTGAAATGTAATTCAATATGTATTTTATTTAATTCTTTCTAGACGTCTGCATATACCGGTTTTAAAATATAGCACTCTATAAGCTAATCTTACTATATAAATAAAGGCAACAGTATAGTATCCCCTTGTCCTAAATCAGAACTAAAACTGAGGGAAACACTTCTAATATAAGAGGAGAACAACGACACAACAGAAAATGCAACACTCGCGGAAACGAACTATAATATGGGGACGAAGTCCCCAATAACAGCAGAAAATTCAATAAGAAAAAAAATCGGGAAAACTTTCCCGAATTTGCATTGTACTAATGAACTCAAAATCGTTCAATTTTTTTGTCGCGTTTTTTAATTTCCGGATCTGCGCAGAAATGTACTTCCTTTTTCCGGTCTTGTTTGTATGAAACTTTGAGTAAAATATATATTTATAAGTCTAGTATAAAATAGGAAGGATTTACGCAATACCAATTTCATTTTTAATAATTCCTTGATATGAAAAAAACCCGTTACCTTATGATAGCATTTCTTTGTTTACATTGCATATGACGTCATAACTTAAATAACGTCACAACTAAAATCCCTAACAACAGAACCAAAATCGGAATTGTTACGGTATTTCCGTCCCCATTTACAGGTTATGCCTGCCTCATATTATAACAATATAAATGTTTTGGTTGGCTTCGTGTTGCTAAGTCCTTATGTTTCTGTGTTGTGCTTTGTGTACCATTGTTTTTCTGTTTGTCCTTTTCTATTGTAGCAATGGTTTTTTCAGTTTGTGTTTTGGTCTCTGAGTTCGGATATCCCTCTGGTATCTTTCACCCCTCATTGAAGGAAACAATAAAAGTAATGTAACAAAGAGATACAAATATGATTATAATCAGTAATTTTGTTATTAGGTTATGCAAATTTTAAGGTTTTTCTTAGCGTAGAACACGAGTGGGGTCAGCATTGATCAAATAAAAGACCGACCGTATGACGGTCTCAAGTCATGTTCTACGACAAGAAATACCTTAAAATATGTATCATCTTTTATTTATAAAGTTCAGGTTTTAAAACTCCATGTGGTTCATTTAGAATGTGAAAGGAAATCCACTAATTAATCTATATATAATTAATTAGTGTCGTTTGTTTATGTGTTACATATTCGTTTTTCGTTCTTTTTTTGTTATTAAATTAGGCCGTTCGTTTTCTTGTTTGAATCGTTTTATATTGTCATTTCGCTTTGGTCATTGTTAAAGTCTGTATGGTAACCTATAGTTGATAATTTCTGTGTCTTTTGATCTCTTGTTGGGAGTATCTCATTGGCAATAATACCACATCTTCTTTCTTTATAGTTAGAAATGTTATCTAGATACAATCAAACTGTTGATGTATTTACATTAAGTAAGACACAAAGGAATTATATTATCACCCGATAACGGCATATGATACTAAACCCC
Source organism: Mytilus edulis (assembly GCA_019925275.1). NCBI lineage: Eukaryota > Metazoa > Mollusca > Bivalvia > Mytilida > Mytilidae > Mytilus > Mytilus edulis. The sequence continues at coordinate 68,259,430 of CM034351.1, forward strand.
TAACGGGAAGGATTGTGTCTAATATTCATATGATGAAATCATAATCTTTCAATAAGTTTAATTGAAGTCTGGAGCTGGCATGTCAGTTAACTGCTAGTAGTCTGTTGTTATTTATGTATTATTGTCATTTTTTTTATTTTCTTTGGTTACATCTTCTGACATCAGACTCGGACTTCTCTTGAATTGAATTTTAAATGTGCGTATTGTTATGCATTTACTTTTCTACATTGGCTAGAGGTATAGGGGGAGGGTTGAGATCTCATCAACATGTTTAACCCCGCCGCATTTTTGCGCCTGTCCCCAGTCAGGAGCCTCTGGCCTTTGTTAGTCTTGTCACATTTTTTTAATTTTAGTTTCTTGTGTACAATTCGGAAATGAGTATGGCGTTCATTATCACTGAACTAGTATATTATTGTTTAGGGGCCAGCTGAAGGACGCCTCCGGGTGCGGGAATGTCTCGCTACATTGAAGACCTGTTAGTGACCTTTTGCTGTTGTTTTTTCTATGGTCGGGTTGTTGTCTCTTTGACACATTCCCCATTTCCATTCTCAATTTTATATAATATAAAATTAACTTTGGAAGGGGGTGGTATGTTGTTTTTTATCTTCTATTTATAATGATATTTTTATCGCGGAAAAATGATTATTTTTTCACCAATTTTTAACGAACGATCAATTCAGAATTTGTTTCTTTTAAATGGCAATATTTTTTTAAAACAAGGAATAAGGGTCCGTTTGCATAAAATGACATACGTTTAGATATCTAATCGTATTACTAATTTATAGTAGAAATACGTCCGTTTGGAATATTCTTGACTTAAGTAGCTTCATGCTTTCGGCCCTAATTATTCAATTATATACTCCACCGACCCCATTGTGAGGTCCATGGCTGTAATTCAACCGAATATAAGAGTATTTCATCAGTTTATATTTTGATACAGTAAAAGATATGCATATATGTAAAAAGTTACGAGCTGACACGACATCTACATGTAACACGAAAACGAATACCAATACACGTAGGTCACAGTATGATTTCCTTTTCAGTATGAATCAATTAGATTTTCAAAATCCTTAACACGAATGTGTTTAACCTGGCTTGTTTTAAAAGTATAAGGAAAATTCATCTTACAAAATAAAATAATCCCTTTATTTTTGCGATAAATTGTCAACACAATGTAATATTTGTTTTTACAGTTAAAATAAGCGTTAATGTCGATTTCTTGCTAAACCTTTCAAAGAAGAACTTTAAATAAATCCCATATTGGCAACAACAAACTATCAAACGAATTAAATGTAGTAAATAATAGTTTGCATTTTTATCCAGAGAAATATGAAACTCACACATGTAATTTTTTATGCCTTGAAGAATATTTAATATGGTATCGTCCCGGTTAATTCTAAGATAGAACGACCAATCGTCGAAACAATTATAAAAAACATGAGATAGGTATATAAGGTGTAAGGAAATTAAAACAATGGTAATGCTTACAACACGTATTCTATAATTAGTTATCAAAGGATTATAATTTAATACGCCAGACTTGCATTTCGTCTACATAAGACTCATCAGTGACGCTCGGATCAAATTAGTTATAAAGTAAACAAGTACAACCTTCACCAGATACGCTCTTTACAACAATTTCGGAAAACATTCAACGTAGTATGAAATCTAACAGAACATAGATCAAACACAAATGTTAAAAAGATCACCCTCTGTTGCAAAACGCGCATCCAATTGTCGATTGGTTCCACTATTATATATTGAAGCTGTCATTCAATCTGCCCAGTAATATGTCAAGACACTACCAATAAACCTAATGAATGATAAATCAAGCGAAATGATAACCTCTGTCTCCGTTCAATAACTGAAGTGAATAATTCCGATATTATATACTTCAAAAAATCTTTTATCTATTTTATTCTGTTTTATTAGCCATTTAATAGGGTTTATCGCCGTATAAAATACACCCTCCTGATTTCCTAAACTGTACAAGTAATCAGTATTCTGGAGTTTTTACTGACAATTTTTGTTTAAGGGAGACTTTTTCAAAAAAATGTCGGCATTACTATGGGAAGGAACTGTGCGTTTGACGACCTCGTCTTATTTTAATATAATTTCGGAGTTCCTTCAGACACTTGTCAAAAACAAGAAGATGAAAGAGCTGAAACTTATGATTTCATATTCAGATAAACTATGATGTTCTTTAACAGTCTAAATTAGTCTGATTGGGTTCATATAATATGTTTAAAAAAAATAGACATTAAAAGCACAGACACTAATTTCTCTATCTCATTTATAGACTTATATCTCGAATTTGACAAAAGCTGTCATCTTGATACCAGCATCTATGACAAACTAGACGATTTTAATCTTAAAAATATCAATTTCTCCCACCTAATTCAAATTCACTACACACAAGTGCATGTGGCAATAAGCAGTATGGCAAGCATGGAATATAAATTTGCTAACCAGTTCGGTTTCAAGAGCTTGCAGCTGCTACTAAAACCTTTTTAAGACGTCACCAGTGTCTGAGCAGAAATCTGACGAACCAGGGTTGTGTCAAACATGTCAAAGAACGTCTTGTCTGAAAAAAAGTTCATCGAAAGATATTAACTTAAACAATAATACGCTTTATTAACATATTCTAGTTACTGATATTGTTTCTCATCGTAATTACGTGATATATTTTTCTCTTGTATGTCTTTGTAAAATATCATTTTTACTGCTTAATCTAGTTTTGGAAATATCCATTTAAAGTGGTTCAGTACTTATACATCCCGTCATTGTTACATGGTCTATGGTATTTCGTTTTGTATTCTTGTCTTCAATTTATTGTAATGTGCTTTATGTATATGCCTTTTTGTTTTTCTTTGTTGTCAAATTTTGTTTTTAAAGTAAATAAGATTTTAAAACTTTATTGACTGATGTACCCCTATTGTTGGCGTTTTTACTTTTTTTGTATTTCTCTTTGTTTTGTTTAGACAATGTTGTCAATATAATGGCATTTAATGCAACTGCCATAAAAGTGAGAGGTTAAGCTAGCTATAAAACCGTGTCTATCTAACAATTTTTATATTCTCCTTTCGGTTGATGTTTGTAACCTTTTAATTTTGCCATTTGATAAGTAACTCTGCGTGTTTGGGGTTCGAATATTTTGTTAATACTTTTTGATACATCTTCTCTGCGAATTATCACTAACATTTCGTAATAGTTGTAGTCACACTTCAATAATCTTTTCCTCATTTACGACATTTCTTATCATCGAAATAGTCTTTGACTATAAGGACTATGACATGTGTCACTGGTTTGACATGAAATGCTGCCTGACCCTCCTATCACCTGTATCCATCACATTCTTTTTGTAAAAGAATTTTGGGTCCAGTTCTTCCAAATTCGAGAACTATACAGTTTTATGTGTAGTATCTGAGCTGTAGTAATGTTTATGGAGTTGTATCGGTAGCGATTTTGTCTATCATTTTTCCAGATGAACTACTTAATTTAAAAGTAACAAAATTCGGATCTCAACAGATAGAACTAGAGGTGCAATCGTCGGGTATGCTTTAGTATAAAACGAAAGAACAACACAAAAAATAGTCATAAGCATGATAAAGATTTGAAGAATATATAGGTCAAAATCTATTCATTAAAATATAATATAGCAACAAAAACAACCCGCTCTTTAATGTCATAGTTGTACTCTGTAGATAAAATTGTCCTATTTCCAAATCAAAATTTAAGTCTATATCTTAATGGGATCAGAAGGTGATCTATAACATGCACTACACCATCAGTTGCTAAAAGTTAAATCACAAAAAAATTTTCAATAAAAAAGACCCTATTCAAATGGAAAATTTAAAGCGCAATTACATCAAACGAATGGATTTTTGAATTAATACAGGCATTTTCTTATGTAGAAAAATAGTGGATTATACCTTGCTTAAAAGCTATCTTTAAAGATCTGCCTCTACCACTATGGCATAATCCACAGTTACACCTCCTGAAATTTAATCGGTAATGTATTGGTATTTTAGCCATATTAGGAGCAGGTTATTCATGATTTATTACGCATATCAACAAGGTAGAAGAAATGAGCAAAGTCCATAACGCATAGTCCATAACGCATAGTTCATAACGAATAGTCAGCTATTAATGGCCGCAAAATGACCATGTAAAACAATTAAAATGAGACGTTATGGTTATAAATGTTTAATTATATTTCCTAGATGGTTAACTTACACAATAAATTTAAAAAGTTTTACAAAAGGTGTTAAAAAATCAGTTAACACTTAATTTCTTTTAGATAAACGGGTTGAGATCCGCTAACATGTTTAATCCTGCCACATTATGTATTTATGTGTCTGTCCCAAGTCAAGAGCATGTAATTCAGTGATTGTTGTTTGTTTATGTGTTACATATTTGTTTTTCATCCATTTTTTGTAAAGGCCGTTAGTTTTCTCGGTTTAATGGTTTTACATTGTCATTTTGTGGCCATTTATAGCTGACTATGCGTTATGGACTTTGCTCATTGTTGAAGGCCGTACGGTGACCTATAATTGTTTATTCTGTGTCATTTGGTTTCTTGTGGAGAGACATTTTTAACATGTGGTACATGTGAAAAATATCAATGAATTTAAAGATATAATAATCAAACTGGAATAGGTAAGAAAAAAAATTAAACTAACAAAAAGTAGTTTTTATTCAGCGAAATTTTCAATTTTTATGAGCACTCCTGTCGTTGTCATCAGCCATGTCATTTTGTCTATTTTAAAAATTCTTATCTATATGCTTTTTTCAACCTCATAAAAAAATGAAATATTTGCTTCTTGTTTTGAAAAAAAGTACACTTCTTTATTGAAATTATGATGAAAAGTCTAATTACATAGTTCCTTGATATTGTTGTGGATATTTTTTTTCAATGTGATTTCACAATATGTTCGTTGTAACGATTCTATGCCTTCCTGTGTATAACCAAACTAGATTGTAAAATATGTATAAAAGGATATTGAGACTACTGTCCGATATAAAACTCCATGATATAACTGTAAAGGTTAAACTATATGTGTAGTAACTAGTTAAACCTTTTTTTTACTACCTACTACATGCCTTTATTCTTACCACTTTTAAATGCTTTATGTCTATTTAGGAATGTAGCCTTATAAATAATATATTGCTATCTGACCAATCTTACCTTATTCAAACGCAAAAAGTGTAACAGTCGAACCATTCTGATTTACCAATGTTTCCTTTCTTAAGATTGCTGAAAATTGTACCCAAAACTTTACAAATTTACTCGTCACCTTTTCTGTGATTGTGTGTATAACAATATTTCTAAATAAAGGCAATAGTAGTATACGCTGTTCAAACTCATAAATCCATGGACAAAAAACAAAATCGGGGTAACAAACTAAAACTGAGGAAACGCATTTAATATAAGAGGGGAACACTACAATGTAACACACACAGAAACGGACCAAGCATCAGACAAAATCCCACGAGAATAACAAATATAACATCAAAACCATATACATGAATTTGAGATAGACAAGTACCGTGACACGTCTTATCGCAATGTGAATTTACACTAAAAAATAAGAGAAAACAAACGACGCAACGTTAAAATGTAACACACACAGGAACGAACTATAATATAACAATGGCCATATTCCTGACTTGGTACGGGACATTTTTAAAGGAAAACATGGCGGGTTGAACCTGGTTTTGTGGCATGCCAAACTCCCCTTTTATTCCAAATCATGTACAGATCATGTACAGATTGATACACTTGAAACATGGCAATCGCCAATGATTACAAGTCATTGAAAATAAGTCATCCATTCAAATGCAAATTTTAAGG
>CM034351.1:68265386-68346850 GCA_019925275.1 Mytilus edulis
CTCACCAATTGAGTGTCCAGTTATTTGTCCCATATTATACACTCAGTTCTTTTGTATATCCGTTCGGTGACACTGATAGGTGATTAGAAATTAATGATAATTATAACGGAAATCAACCTTATCGCACACATCTTCAAATAGACTGTCCTTAGTCAAATTAAAACATAAGCTCCGCCCGATCAGTTGAAAAAAACATTGGTTATAACTCCAAACGACATTTAAAACTCTGAATTTGAAAAGATAATGGACAACTTCATGGCAAAAGATCGACAAAAAGCAAAATAATTACACAAAACACTGCATAGAAAACTAAAGACTTGTCCGCATTAACCACATCATAAATCGAGATGATCTCTAATGCTTCGAGAGGGTTAACAGATTTACGAACAAGTTGATATAGACTCCTTCTGATTGTTCCTATTCTTTTTCTGTTTTTTTTTTATGATTTTTGGGCTTGGTTTTTTTAATTTTTAATTATTTTTTTTTTGGGGGGGGGTTGTTTTGAATCAGTACACATTTAAGATAAAGGCAAAAATAATGTTAACATGACAAACAACAGCAATAGTTGAATCCTTAGGATTTTTATTACAGAGGTTTTAGAATATCATTTAGTACCACATACAGCATATTCACCTGGTTTGTATAACAGAGAATACATCAGAACGTTAGATTCACAGAAGGACGTCATTCGTCTAAGTGTGTCAGGTGAGCTTTTTTAGATATCATGAAAGCTGGGTAAGGATGTACTTATGTGCAATTTAACTAATCAAATTCAAAATTGATATTATGAGTCATAAGAGCATTAATTAAGGAGGCTCGCGGGTACAAAAATTTCAGCAAAAAAATAAACATTTGTTTTTTCAATACAAATATTATTAATTACACTATAAGTTATTACTTTATTATGGTACGAAAATCAACCAACAAAATCGTTTCAGTTTGTCCCCAGATGACTTTTGAAATGTTTACATCATTGAAAACGCTCCAAAATATCTCCATGCCATTTTTTTTTGCATTAAAATCGAAATATCTTCTTAAACTCACCGGTGACCTATATGTTTATTATTTTTTTCGAATAAGCTGTACATAAAAAAAATGTTTGAAAAATTTAAGCGATTTTAGTAATTTCTTTCTTTTTTTAATTTCCATATTACCTCTATTTCTTTTATTAGTCCAACAGAAAAAAAGGACGGTAACAAAAATGTATGCTTCTTTCGGAGCCAGATTGTGAGCTTAAATGAACGAAAGCTTCATTTTGTATTAAGTATGTGATAAAGTTCATTTATCGAAAACTATAGCGAAATCATATATCTAAAAAAAATGATTTATTCCCGCAAGCCCCATTAAGAAACAAAATAAGCTTAAATATTGACAGGTTGTTGTGATCCGAGCATATAATTAATAATATAAAACAATATATATGAAACTCACCAGGGTTTATTCAGGTGATACAACAATAATACATAAAATACAGTAATAATGGAAATAAGCAATATGTCAATACATGTGGTAAGGTGAAGAGTTCGGAATCGTCTGTTCTGTGTACTACGTCACGGATACATGATAAGGCACATATAAAACATGGAGTGGTTCCGTACTGTATATTAGTGTTCAGCACCACAATGTTATGGAATTCCTTTTCCAGATATTCAAACTAGAAAAAATGGCGGGACAAGGCGGACTCGGTCTTTTACCTTATATTTCTATGGGAATAATATGAGTCTCTAACCGAGAATATGCTTCATTTAGAAAAATGACCTTCTATGAGCTGTTACAGTCTTCTATAAAAGAAAAACTGGTGTAATGGACAAATTAACTAGTATGATAGAAAAACTAACATCTGACACAAAGTTCTAAACGTGAACTACATAAATTCTAAAATATCTATAAATTATACTAGATCAAAAATATCACAGATAATCCTGTAACCTTATTGGTTATTTAAACAGGTGACATGAGCCCTATCCAACGTGAAAGAAGAAAAGATAAAAAAAAAACCACACAATTAACACAAATAACAAAAGTATTATATAATTGTTATTCTGGTCTAAATGGAATAGGTTTTCATATTCCTTACCAATGTTCTATATCCCCTTTGCCTGGTGGCTCGTGGTGAATAAAACAATCACAGGTAATACGAGCCAATAATCCCTGTGAAGATCCAAAATAACATATATCAATAAATAAAATGTTGTAAAGTTTAATGGCGAAACGCCCATTCTGACGGTGTATATTCATACGCCACCGTGTGTATACGTTGTTATTGTTAATATGAATAAATAATATAAAGAAAAACTCTTTAAGCCTTATTTTTGATAGAAATTTATTAATAATGAATGGCAATAATTTATTTTGAATTTATTAAACCATAAAAATTTTATTTGACTCTTTACATTTTAAATAATCCGCTTTGAGGATTATTCAATGGGAGGAGTCAAAAATTAATTTTAGGGTGCAATGCATTGATAATAATTAATAGCAATTGAATAATTAAACATAGTTTAGAAAAATTAAAGCAAGATTTGCTTAAACCAGTGACAACCCCCATATAGCTCATGTTCTGAAACAGAACCTTTGTAAAAAGTAAAATCACAAAAAATACTGAACTCCGAGGAAAATTCAAAACGGAAAATCTCTAATCAAATGGCAAAATATAATGACAAAACACATCAAAACGAATGGACAACAACTGTCATATTCCTGACTTGGTACATGCATTTTCAAATGTAGAAATTGGTGTATTGAACTGTACTGGTTTGAATTGAAAACTAGTATCAGTGCAAACAAACGCATTTACATTTTTTTAACATCAAAAATGAATAGCATCCGAGGTCTAAAAGGCGTTAGTTTTAGCTTTTGAAATGTCTAATGTAAGTAAAACTTTCAAAGTTTTTGCGATAACAGATAACGAAAATAAAACCAATAAAGAATTAAACACTATTCTGAGTTTATATCTCAAATGTTACCTAGTATAGGCTTTCAAGATTATTGGTGTCAAATACCGGAAGTTTCTTCGAAAACTAGAATCTGTAAATTTATATATTATACATCATTTTACATTTACTGCGTTAAGAGATAACTAGAATCTGTAAAATTTATTAGACATCTGTTTACATTTACTGCGTTAAGAGATCGTATCAGAATCTGTAAATGTATATACTATACATCTTTAAGATAATCTTCATGTACAGTGGGACTTGTATGCATTAGTATTTAGTATACAAAAGTACTTTTCTTACTCAAGTTTATTTCTAGTAGCTACTAAATATTCAAACGAGGAACAGAACAGAATAGATTGCAAAACAAGATACTTTAGACCTTACAACTATCTTCCATATACGTTATATATATTTTTTATTTTACAGGAAAAGTAGTGACAGTAAACTCATATGGGCGCGTTATAAAAGCTGATGTTCCAGCTACAAATGGTGTTGTTCATTTAATTGACCATGTTCTCATCCCAATCCGATATTGGCTTTCGTTTGGCTTTGGAAAGTAATAATTGACAATAGTGTGCCTGCTACACTATCATCTGTACACATGTTGATATGTTATTAATGCAAATAATTCTATTTATACTTACGCGTACAATGTATGCAATATCGTCATTATCATGATTATGTCATAATAAAATTCAAATAAATTATGTATTTCATTTTAGTCTTTGTAGATGGTTGCATCTACAGGTGTAATACCACCAAATCATTGTAATTCATATCAAGTTGCAAACGAAAATGGGCCGAAAATATTTTGGGTATTTCAAAGCACCATTATTGTTTTATTTGTGGTTTCTATAGAATATTTCGGAATCTTGAGGTTCCTGTATGAAGGCAGTATCACATTAATTAAGTAACCAGTCGGCAGGAAGAGGGGCACAATTAGTTTCGATTGGAATGCCAACATTTTGTTAAAAAACACGTTCTCCAAACGTAACAAATATGTTGTCAATGAAGAAAACAAGCATCTTGCTTATATAGATATAGGAAGATGTGGTGTGAGTGCCAATGAGACAACTCACCATCCAAATAACAATTTAAAAAAAGTAAACCATTATAGGTCAATGTACGGCCTTCTGTCAGTTTCAGAGATTTTTTTGTTTGAATCCAAGTGATTCTTTACAAAGAAGGACTTATCTCTCCCTAAGACAAAATACTTTTTTCTACGTTGCCCTTTTTTATGAAACAAAGCAATACCAGCTCTTTCAACTTGTCTTTTAGTTTGAAATGGGGAATACCTATGTAAAGTGTAGGAATGCAAAATGCTTAAAAGCCTTAGATTGTTTGTACTTTAAAAAATCAAAAGATTTTTTTTTTAGTATCCACAACTGATTCACACTACCTTTAGAATAGGAAGTTTCACAATAAATTTGAAGACCGGATTTGATTGCTGATAAATTAGATGTTAATAGACAGTAGATAGACTGATATAACTGACTTCATACATAACTTTAGTACAGTGTTTGACATTAACAATTAATATGAATTAACGTTTATACTTTATTTGACACATGTACATTTACTTGATTCTGTGTGCATGTATTAAATCTAATATTTGTTCCTAATGAGGTTTCTAACTAAATATCGCTTTTGACGACTCAACTAAGAATTGAACACGTGGTTATTCGGAATATTCGCTAAAGTTGTTGTTCTCTTGAGAAGTTATGTTTCTGTTCCAACTACTTCAAATGCAGCATTCGTTTGTACAAAGACTTGTATGTTCCAGACAAAAACCGATTGACAAATGTATTGTCAGCAGCGTCTAAGAGGAACAAAATTAGTGTCCGGTTAATCTTAAATATAAATGAATAAGAATAATTGTTTCACTGTGCATTTACTTTTTATGTCGGATTGATGATCTCTTTCAATTTCAAATTTCTTTACTTTTAAACATAGATTTTTTTTCTCGTAAAATACAAATACTCCAAAAGAAAAACAATGTTAATTTTCAAACGAGTGCATAAACACATGAATGCATGCAAAGATGGGGCTTTATGTCGATCCAACAACTCTATAACTTATTATAAATATATATCTTGTATGTATATCCCACAAAAGAGACACCAGACACTTCCTACTATAAACAACAAAGCAAGACACTTTAACATTCTGAGGCAAGTAAGTTGGATCAAACTATTTTGACTAGTACACACCCGATGTATGCAACAATGACACACGCATGATTTTCGTTGTAACTATGCTATGCCATCCCGTGTATAGCCATGCCTAAAATGTATAATATTTATATAAGGTAACTGAAGACTACTGTCCGATAACAAGTCCATCTCAATGACCTGGCTGTGAGGTTAAACAATATTTATAATAACTAGTACAAATGCCCTACACAACTACTCTATATCGTTATTATAAATACTACCTCTCAATGCTTTGTGTCTATTTTAGAATGCAGCTTTAAAAATAATATATATTGTTATCTGACAAATCTAACAACACTTGAAAGTGCCACATGTGGAGCAGGATCTGCTTACCCTTCCAATGCACCTGAGATCACCCCTAGTTTTTGGTGGGGTTCGTGTTCTTTATTCTTTAGTTTTCTATGTTGTGTCATGTGTACTATTATTTGTCTGTTTGTCTTTTTCATTTTTAGCCATGGCGTTGTCAGGTTATTTTCGATTTATGAGTTTGACTGTCACTCTGGTATCTTTCGTCCCTCTTTTGAAACAGAGAAAGTGAAACATTTGGACCGTTCCTATTTACCAATGCTACTTGTCTTGCAATATTATGAAATTGTATTCTTTAAACCTTACGAACTAATCATATATTCTTTGACTTTTTAAATCATAAATATGTGTAAATCATATACAAGTTTGATAAACTGCCGGCATGGAATAGGGGGGGGGGGGGCAAGGGGTTTAACTGTTATGCTGTTATGGGGCAATTTAATTCTTTGTTATCTATTATTTTGAAAATATATTTGATGCTAGCTGTTATTGTCTTATTCTTTGTTAGCTGTTATTGAGGTTCTAGTTTTTTTGTTATCTGTTATTGTGATAATGTATTTGCTGTTAACTGTTATTGAAAATTGGAATGTTGGCAATTTTTTGGACAGCCAATGTTCGGTATAAATTGAAGATCATTGGACATTTGGGTCTACCACCCCTTATATGTTTGTCCCGTATTCAGAGAAGGATTCCATTAACATATACCCATCACAGAAGTGAGGTCCAGGACAATTCAAGTATATCTTATGATTATCCTTTGTAATAAATTCCATTTTTTTTTTATGAACGTGTATTTAGAATTATCTTAATTTTTTGTATGAAAATAACGTTCCTTGTTTCCCGTACTAACATAATAAATTAAAACAATTCTTAATATGACAAAAAGGAAAACATATGGCCAGGAATATATGACAAGGATCTCAGTTAAGGACTAGGTCCTAACAACCAGTTAACCTTTTATATAATATGGCACATAGACTCAGCTCTGTGATTCTTTTCAAAGCAGAACCAAATGCATTGTACAATGAAAGTTCGAACCATGTACTGGGGTCCGAAGCTGCACATAACTCATTACAAACAAAGATTTATTTCGTTTCAAGCCATTGTTTCCCGACTAAACTATGTATTCTACTTACTAGTACACTTGGTACAATCAAAAACCTGATGAAAAATTGTTCAAATAAGGCCTTTGAAAATAGTGGAATAAATTACTTTTAGAGTGTCAAAATTCGTTTGCGGTACTTGATAAATTGCATGCTTATAATTGGTGCTTTTGATTTTTCTACCCTATATACCACTTTGCCTCATAGTCTTATTAAGAAAAATTCACACACCTCATTAAATGGTCATTTAGAAAATGTCAGATTATTCAAACTCTTTTAGGTCATTTTTTTTACTAGCAACAAAGGGAGCTTCAGTCAATATATATAAACAATACACCAACGTTTCATGAGAACTGCTGAAAGCATTTTTGAGTTATTTTTGAAAACTGGAAAATACACCCTTTTTCTAATGAATAAAATCCCTTAACTCACTAACATAAAATCTAAAATTAATAAAAATCGAAAGGGAGTTTACAACAATAGATATAAACATTTAAGCAAAGTTTCATGAGAACTGCTGAAAACATTTTTGTGGTAATGTCTGAAAACTGGAAAATCTCCCCTATAAATTAATAAAACCCATTAACTCGGAAACGTAAAATCTAAAATTTATTCAAATTGAAAGTGACCTCATGTCAATAGATATAAACAATTCACCAAAATTCCTTGCTTTGTTAAAGCACTTTTGCGATATTGTAAAATTACACGTTCCTGTATTACACATATTACATAAAACGACAAAACTAGGTCATTTAAACGTGTGTGGAGTGACCGTTACCAACAATCTACTAAGGACTAAAATAGTGGAAGTCGTCGATGCTCATATTTTTAGTGTGTGTTTGTAACACATCTTATTGCGGGTGACAATTTACACATATACATATATGTATGTGGAAAGGCTTAAAAAGACAACATATTCATCGTGGTGCACAGAAAGGCTCAGGCGGTGTAGGGTTAGTTATAAAACAATGGATTTAAAAAAAATACAATTCTGAAGTGGTCGATGCAAGTTTTGGAAGACTTTTCTTTATGTAATGTATGTCCAAACTACAGACTTTTATTTTTACCGTTTTTTCGTGTACTTGCAATTGGAAGGTTCTATGAGGGGACAAAATTCGCACTTACTGCTAAATATTTATGATCAGAGTGAAAGTGATTTTATCGTCATCTGTGGTGACTTTAACTCACGAATTGGTACACAAAAAGATTTTTCTGATTTCGATTCAATACGAAGCAGAATAGCGATCGACAAACTAGTGAATCAACATGGGAATTCATTCTTAGAGATCTTGAATAAATCCAAAACGTGTGTTTTAAACGGTAGATACGACTGGAATAAAGACAATTTATCATGTATATCAGGCAAGGGAAATCCGTGGTTGATTATGTGTGTTCCTCACGACGTTCTCGATTTGAGGTCCTCATTCCAGGTTATTACTTTACCCGATCTGTAATTGAGCAAAACAATCTTTTCTCATTTTTTGGTGATAGGAGAAGAATTTTAAATCATTCTATTCTATTGGCAGAATTTAAAACATTAACCAACATTTCCGAATATAGTAGCTCAAAAATAGTTCAAACGCTCCATGCTTAAATCGATTCCTAATGACTTTTTTGGATCTGAAATACAGAAAGCAGCACCTCAAACTTTAATTCAACGTATTGAGACCACAAGGTATACTCAAAGTCACGTGGATAATATCTATTCGGATCTTTGTACTTTGATAGTTGACGAAATGTACTGCAAATTTCCAGTATGAAATGCAAGTAGAAAGACAAAGAAACGATATAAAAGTTCTAAACCTTTTTGGAATGAAGAACTCGGCCACCTGTAAAACGCAATGCGTCTCAAGGAAACGATTTTTTTTAGTTTTGAAGGAAGTTCATCTTTCAAAAGGAGATATCGAGAAGAATTTCAACAGGTGCAAAAATCATTGGTTAGAAAATTGTGAACGTCATTACACTCTTTTTGTACGGAAATCGATTATATGGTTACATCGAATCATAATGATTTCTGGGACAAAATCAAAAAGCTAGAACCCCGAAAAGTACACAAAAATCCCATGGAAGTATATATAGTACAAACGATGAAATCCTAACTGATGATGATTCAGTGCTAAACAGGTGAAAAACAGATTTTCATAATATTTACAACATTGACAATAGTACGGCGGAGTTTAATGAAAATTGTCATAGCCAAGTTTTATCACATGTCTTTAGAAGACCGTATGATTGACCCGTTATATGATGGAAACAGGAGCTGAATACTACAATAACTATCGATGAAATCAAGCGTTTAATACATGGGGCACAGAATGGCAAGGCTTGTGGAATCAATATCATACTCATAAAGTCTTGAAATATGAATCTGTGAAAAGTGTGCTTCATTCTCTGTTTCAGCTTATATTTGAAACTAGTATTATTCAATCAATCTAGCGACAGGCAATACTTTGTCCAATTCTAAAACATCCGATGAACGAATTCCTCTTAACTATCGTGGAATAAGTCTGCTCTCTTTTTTCTCAAAACTATATAGTGCGTTTATTAACAGCCGAGTGTCTGCTTATTTAGAAACAAACGACACGTTAGCAGACGAACAGAATGGGTTCTATATGCATTGTTCATGTGAAGACTATATTATCACACTTAATGCACTTGTAATGAACTGTCCAAAATCGTTTGCAACATTTATCGACTTTAAAAAGGCATATGACTTTGTTGATAGAGATAGGCTACTGTACAAGCTTCTTTTAAATAAAATCGATGGGAAAATCTTTAACTCTATCAAAATTATCTACGTTAATACTACCGCATGTATTCGATTGAATGATAATTTTGCGGATTGGTTTAGTTGTAATTCTGGTGTTTGACAAGGCGATAATCTTTCGCGGACACTTTTCTCCATTTTCATTAATGATTTAGTGCAGGAAGTTAAAGACCTTGAACTTTGTGTTAGCATATGAAACTCAAATTTATCGATACTGGTGTATGCTGACGATATAGTGTTAATCTCACCCAATGAAAATGGCATGCAAATGATGTTAAACAAAGTACATGACTGGTGTAAGCGATGGCGAGTACTTATCAACACTGAGAAATCGGATGTAGTTCTTGTAATCTTGATTAGAACGATCAGAATAAAAGTTTAAAATTGGAGGAAATTCATTACAGATTGTCGACAAGTACAAATATCTGTAGTAATGTTCCATGTATTTAAAAACTATAAAGTGAATGCTGTGAGATTGTCTGAAGCTGGAGGGTGATCACTCAGTGGAACAATTTCAAAAATTCATAATCTTAAGAATTTTGGAATAAAGACATTTGAAAACTGTTTACATCATGTGCCGTACCAATTTTAGACTATAACGTATCACTAAGACTATTGTCGTTTTTTTTTAAATGTTTTGTAAATATTTATGGTGTATGATAGTATTATTTGATACGCAAATTTAGTGTTAAAGAGTAAGACGAAAGCTAGTGATTCATAAAATAGCTATTAATTGGATTGGTCTTTGAAATATTGCTAAAATGATTAAGAAATTTGTATTGCAATAAATTATTCGCATAGTTGTTATTGTGGCTCTTATGGTTAATACTTTAATATGCTTACCTTTTCGGGTACATGCTATCACTTGAGTTTTGGGTGGGGTTCGTAACGTGCAGAGTAGTTTTTGTTTTTAAATACTTTGTTTTCTTTTAGGATTATGTACCCTTGTGATGATTCAATGCTAAACATATGGGAATTTTATAGAAAATCCACAGCATTTATCCGTGTACCCTCATATTTGTCAATTTCATGACTGATAGATATAAGATTATTGCATGCAGTGCTAGCATTGCTTTCCTTAAAACGATTTTATTAATGTAGCTATTGGTTAAAACAAATTAAAATATTAACCAAATCAAATACACCTTTTAGGGTGCGCTCGACTTTAGTGACTCAGCACGATGTATTTTAGAATTTACAGGTTGCTTAGAACTTTGTGTAAAAAATAAACACTAGCACATCATAGAAAAGTAAGTGAGTATAATCTATGTTTCAAATTTTATAACAATAATCTCTGTATTAAAGGCTGTGGATTTTCTTGAAAAATCTTGGTTTATTTGCCACAAAGTACTCTTTTTCTATTAAATGCAATGTAACAATGAATAATAATGCTTTGCATCAAGTTTCCCCTTGGTATATGTACAAAATGGCCTATCTCTATTATTCATTACATCTGTAGTTTTGATACAATACCTTAATCGGTTTCCATGTATTGCCATTGACGTTGTCACTTTGTTTTCTTCTAATGAGTTTAAATATTGCGCTTCTCTTGTAAGAGTTCATCGTTTATTTTGAATCTGAATTTTGAATGTTCATTTTTTGTACTTGATTATTAAATTCGTTCAAAGTATTGACGATTTTGTTTAAAACATCGGCAAGGAAACTTATTTGTGTCACCTCAAGCCTTTTCGGATAGATTTGATCGGATAATCTCTTTCAGGGAATTATTAACATTAATCGCATCAGTATACAGAACGCGCAATGTCGACCTGTCGTTATTTTTATTATTATTTTTGAATATATTTTTTATTCACTTATCTTACTTCCGTCATAATATCTAGACTTTGAACTGCAAAAAGCTCACCAATAAGGACGTTTCTGCATAGGAATAATGGAACCTTTTCTTAACAAGATTGAATTGATATCAAGACCAACATAAGGTGCAGTATAATTCAAAATATGTTCATGGAAGTAGTCACCAGAAAAGCAAGACAAATAAACCAAAGTCGGGTATTTAATCTCATAAAAATAAACGCGTATCCTCCACATTATACTTACCAGTGGCGCCCAAATCAAAATACTTGGAAGACCAAATTAGATTAGAAGTTCCGGGGGTAGACCTGGTGTATGAGAGACAACTCTTACACATGAATTGAAAGTCATTAGTGCGTTTTAACATAGCAGTAAATTAAACAGTGATCAAGCATTTATGTTGTTTACATTTGGCTGTGAGAATGATGCAGACAGAACCAGTAAGCTCTACATGTTTGACACCATCAAACATTAAACTAAAGAACATTTTTTTTTAATGATGTGGATAAAAGGGTAGAAAATTACCATTCATACATGAAATGCTTAAAAAGACACCAATGGCAATGAACTGGGTCTGATGAGTTCTCGAGCCACTTTACTGACTAAAGGACCTTGTGGAATCATTTAGCAAAAATCCTTTGAAGTTTTGGGAAAATTAGATTTGAACATATGAAGTAAATAATGAAGTAATATGGTTTTAGTGCTAATAGGCGAGCGCCGATTTAAGAAAAAGCCTCTCGTTAAGGTTTTTAATGCACCTATCTAACACACAGCTAATTTTGGAATCAATTGAAAGAAAAAATTCTAGAGCATACGATTTGGGTGGTCGTCAAATTTTCCTATGGTCACGTTTCTTGCAAATCTCACGAGAACATGAACATGTTGAAATACTTTGGATTATACGGTGACATTTAACATTGAATTTATCGACATTGTTGTAAATATATTATTCATTTTTATCTCAAATAGTTTTGACTGCATTCTAAAAAGACATCGAATCCAAAAAAAAAAAGAAGATTTTATGAAAAATTAGTTAATTCAGAGGCATCTGTCAGACCAACTCTAATTTGTAAAAAAAAACATATTTGTTAAGATTGTCAGTGTCAATGACTTATTAAAACTCTTATATGTTTTGTTTTTATAAATTCCATATGCCTTGAAAAGATTGCGACACACATCGAAGCTCAACGATGGTTAATAAATGTGTGACGACTTCTCTAAAATCTGCATTATTTAACGGTATTCCGGATCTCTATCGTGTTTATCCCTGTCGCGCAAAATTTATATAAATTGAATATCTAATATGCACAGGTAACATTTGGGTTGCCAAAACACAAGTCGTGTTTTAACATATTACTAAATAAATATTCGTATATGTGTTACCGAAAGACTATTTTAAGCATAACTAACGATATTGGCATGTGATATATAAGCAGCAGACTGCATTTTGTAGAATAGTATATTCTTAAATATTATCATAATTACTCATTATGGATGAGTGTCCAAGCCCTGTGAAATGTGCACCACCTCCAATGAAGCGCGTTCGCATGTCCAGAAATTGGCAACGCTGTATAATATGTCAACATAGTACTCAAGAGACTCTCAGTATGACAACTGACAGAGGTTTTACAACCTTAATGAATGCTGTAAGACAAAGACAAGATGATGTGATTTGGTTGTTTTTGAGTGAAGTTGATACATTAGAGGCATTGTTGGTTTAACAAGAAGAAGGCTTCATTGATAAGATGGAATATTATAAGGCATGTGCTAAGTCAGATAACATCGACAATGAGAGCACGTGCATGTCTTGTCCATGTTGATGACCAATGTCACGATGAAGCAAAACCAGCTGCAATCAAAAGGGATGAAAACATGTTCAAGATCTAATTGTTTATATAACAGAAAATATGACAAATCCATTTGACGTTCATAATCACCCCCTTCAGCTTATTAATATTTCAACTGGTCTCCATGCAAGTCACGACATTGAAGATTCATTGTCAAAATCAGTTGGAACTGCAAGAACTAAAATGAAGATATGTATTGAGTCATCTCTATCAACAGACAAGGCAGGTAGCTTTTACCATTCCATCCAAAGATCAGGACCTTTGAATATATGAACCCTAAAGTACAACTAAAATGCAAATCTGGGCAAGTTGTAAAAGCTCATTTGAATCCCGAGCTTGGGTTAAGACGTGCACTACATTTGTATCTATTACTGAATTTAGAGATGACGTATCTGTGGAAACTGTTTTGTCCTATCCAATTTGTCCCATTCCCACTGCATCATTGCATGACAATGGAACTATGAGGAAGACAAATAAGTCTGATGTTGCCCATGAATTGGAAAATTTAGTAGCATTAGTCCCTAACATTCCTCCATTCGACCACAGTGCTATCGCATTAATATATATATGAGATGGCATGAGCTTAGTTCAGTCATTTGACGTTAAAAGGATGTCCACATTTGGAGACTTGGCCAAATCTTACATTATGCAGGTACAGTCATACTTCCGATTCACAGACAAAATTAAAATCATCAAGCTCTGATTACTTTCCTTGGTGATTATCTGAGCAGCAATTTGTCTGATATGTTCCAGGAGGAAAACAAATTTTAAGTTCTTGCCGGTGCAGTTTCCAATCCAGAAATAGTGCGACAACTCTCTAATGAGCATGTAATCGATCTCCCAGACCTTTCATGTTCGCCCGAAGAAGCAGACACAAGAATCTTGCTTCATGTTATATACTCTGATAAAATATTTCAGCAGTTGAATATATGGGGACGAATCATAGTCAAGTGTTCCGATACAGATGTTCTTGTGCTCTGTGTTCATTATTTCAAGGTGTCGACTGACCAAATGTGTTTTTTGATGGGGTCAACTAATTCTCCTGGGGACTGTATAAGGTACATACCAATCCATGAGTTTCCCTGCAGTTCATGCTTTAACTGGTTGTGATACCACTTCCGCTATATTTGGTTTCGGCAAGAAGACTGTATTCAAGTTGATAAGAAAATCCATGAGTAAGTCTATAAATCTCCTAAACTTTGACACAATTGATTTGTCCACATCATTGTCAGCAGACAGAGAGCTTATTTCAAGCTTTTATGACCCAAAAGATCAATTCGCTTCGTCACATGTTGACTTTACCAAGTTACGTGTTGAACTTGCAACATGCAAGTTTGTTGCGATTGCCACCAAGCGAATCTGCATTCTAAGAACATGTTTTGCGGTCATGTCTTCAAACGAAAATTTGGATGTCCTCACATCTCAATCACCCAAATCATTTGTCTCCTTATGAATACAGATGGAAAAGAGTTCACATCGCCCGAATCCAGTCTACTTTTTAGGCATGATGACGTCCGATTTACTGCAAGATTTAATATGTTCTTGCAAGGGGAAATATATATGTAGCAAGTCATGTATTTGCCGAGAGCAGAATATGTCTTGCAGTCAGCTTTGTCAATGTCAGGGTAGTGATACCTACCAAAATATATATTCTAAAGGGCACTTCGACTTCGAAGATCATTTGAATGACGATAACGAAGATAAAAACGAAACCATTGACTAATAGCGAAAGAGCATTTGAGCAAAGGGCAACATAAAGTTTAATTTGCCTCACTGTTATACAATGTAAATATGTATATTATTACTAATTTTGTGTTTTTGTAATAACTCTACCAGCTGAAAAAAATGGTAGTGTACTTAAATTCCGTATGCGATGATAGTGGTAGTTAAAAATTAAAAAAAAAACAATATATGAAAAATAAAATAAAAAAAATAATAATAAAAAAAAAAACCTTGCTAGTGATCTTCGACCTTGACGTGGTTGGCAAGCTTAAGACGATTAAATCATAATGTATTTATAACTGTCGAACTAACAGGAGACTAAAATAACATAGATTTTTAACTGTGTTGTAAAAATGGTAAATATGCGCTTTAGAGCAGTTTACGATGTGTTTTAATATAGTTTTATCAATATTTTGACAATATAAAAAACATGCTAGGCGACACATTAGAACTTAAAAAACTAGTTATATATATATAATTAATATAAAACCAATAGAATTTGTGTGTTTTCGATGCAAAATTAAACATTACCGAGCGTTT
The DNA here is from genome assembly GCA_019925275.1 of Mytilus edulis. NCBI lineage: Eukaryota > Metazoa > Mollusca > Bivalvia > Mytilida > Mytilidae > Mytilus > Mytilus edulis. The sequence goes on from CM034351.1 coordinate 68,280,636, forward strand.
TGCGTCAAAACCCGTAAAAGTTATGATTTTCACAAAAATACGAGATTTTTTCATTTTAAACACTTTTTTTTTTAAATTTTATTTCAGAAACAAAAATGAGATAAACTATAGTTTATTAAATGATATATTTAATGTTATATTGCAGATAAATTTGTTTTTAAACTGCATTTTTCGAACAATATCGTCAAATTATGACTTATATTTTTCCCCCCTTTTTGTGGGTTTTAAAAAAATGTGACCATTTCCCAATTTGACGACCAGGCAATTCTGAATGTACGATAAAAGACCTTTCAAATGATATATCATATAGCCGTGTGTTAGGTAGGTGCATTAAAAACCTTAGAATCCTTGTTTTGGCGCTCGCCTATAAGTCATTGATACAGAGTTTTTTGTAGTTACTGTTTGTGTGTTTTTTTTAATATATATTTGGATATGATCTGAACATCAATCCTAGTACAAGCTTATGCTAATAGATAATCACCATTAACACAAAGATAGTACTTAGATATTGACAGACTATTAAAGCATCTGCTATTGGCCCAAGACCACAATTAATGACCCCGCTTTTCGTTGTTCACGAATATAGTTCCCTTTAATTATAGTGTATTTTTTCTTTATTTTTTTTCTTTCCCTTTCTCATTCATTTCTTAGCTTTTCTGGGGTGGAAATGAAAGAAGAGAGCTGAAATAAACTTTTGGATGTTTTATTTTAACTGATTTTAATAAGGAAAGAGTGATTAGGCCAGGTGCAAAAAGGTTATATTTACACTTTTCGGAACATCTCTTGACTTGCCTATAGGGGTATGGATGTGTATTGGCCAAATTTGTATGATGTACAGATGCAATTTTTCTGAAAATTGCATATATTTTTGGACTTGTACTGTACATTACACACACAAAAAATTAGACAAAAAGAATAGGCAAATTTTTTTTAATGTGACAAAACGTTATAAAGAAATGATAGAGGAATTAATTGTGGTCTCGGGCCTATTGATGACAGGGGCATTTTGTAGTCTGGGGAGAGAAACCAATAAACAGTTGTGATAAAAAATGATGTCAACTCGTCCCAAGAATACTCGTACCATACTGAATATTATGTTTTTCCTTATCAAATTAATACAATTATTATTGGGACAGTACTCCTTTAACTATTACACATTAAAAGAATGCAAAGACAGTCTGTAGGAGGTTTTGTAAGGGAAAATGAATTTTGTCCCAAAATTCTACTTTTTTTCGTGTGCCTTGTTAGCCAACTTGTTGATAAATTTTGAAAATTTCAAAAAGTAAAATTCGATAAAATTTTGTGATTTTAAAAATGAATAACCAATGTATGTTTAAACATTTTTTTGCGGGAATTAAACGACAAAAATTTTTGCTGGTTAAATTTGAAAATAAAATGTCTTATCTGAGCTGGCCAGATTTTCGCCGTATCAATTATTAAAAACCGGGGTTTTTTTACGTTCAGTCTGTTGATATTACCATGATGTTTCAGATTCACTTTAATATATGTTTCTTCTATGCAATTTAACAGTCAGTGTATTTCTAATGACAACATGTGCAAAAACACTCAATGATTTTTACCTACTAGTGTCTTCGACCGTTTTTATGGTACCCCAAAACTGGTCATATTCAATATACCCTAATCATAAAGTGAAACGGTCAATTTTCTTAAGACTTTGGCAGATGATGCATGGACCCTACATTTTCAATGATGTAAATATAAGAAAAAATAAACGAGAGGATAATTTTGGTGTTATCAAGGCCTCCCCCTTAAAGAGCAGTAAACACCGAAAATACTAAAAGTTGTGCTAAAATTACAGAAAATTATCATATCAATGATATTTTAATGTCAACGCAAAAGTGCTGACTACTGCCATGGTGATACCCTCGAAAACGAAACGTCCAACATGATATGCTCGAACACGTGGGTTGAATATTGCCCTGGTGAACCTTCGAGAACTAAACGTCCAACATTATATGCTCGAACACGTGGGTTGACTTCTGCCCTTTTGAACCCTCGAAAACGAAACGTCCAAAATGATATGCTCGAACACGTGGGTTGACAACTGCCCTGGTGAACCCTCAAAAACGAAACGTCCAACATGATATGCTCGAACACGTGGGTTGACTATTGCCCTGATGAACCCTCGAAAACGAAACGTCCAACATGATATGCTCGAACACGTGGGTGGACTATTGCCCTGGTGAACCCTCGAAAACAAAACATCTAACATGATATGCTCGAACACGTGGGTTAAGTATTGCCCTGGTACCCCTTCGAGAACTAAACGTCCACCATTTATAGTAACGAACCATGGGTTAAAATAATTCATCAAAGATACAAGGTTTTTATTTTGTTATGACAGAAGCGTGTTTCGTCTGTGTAGGACTCACCATTGGCACTAAAATATAAACTGTTGGAAGGCCACAGTAAATACGAAGTTCAAGAGCATTCAAAATCGAAACATGTATACGGGATCGGGTTGAAAAATTAAGTTTGTGAAATAAACACTTGAAAACACCGAAACAGAGGTTATTTCCTCTTTACTATGGTACGTAGAGTTTGGAACACTTGATACGTATTGTGAGTTTGAAGCGCGATTTCCAGCACCAGGAACGCTCAAACATACAAATTTGAAAGACACGGATACGTAAATACGTTGAAAAGTTAGGAGCTACATTTTAGAAATTGATACAACATACGGGAAACTTGAGAGGTTCAGTAAGAGATTATATCAAATTATCCATGAGCAAACTTTTAGTAAGCTAGTATGAGATTGCGTTTCATTTACAATTTAAGAAACATACTTTCTCGCTACATTGAAGACCCATTGGTGGCCTTCGGCTGTTGTCTGCTCTATGGTCGGGATGTTGTCGCTTTGAGACATTCCCCATTTCCATTCTCAATTCTATCATTCTGCTTGGCCTTACATGAAGAAAACTTAAGCAATAAAGACATTGGTATAAACAAAAAGAAAACAAGGACAAAGTCAAAATACCATATCACAATCTTTTTGTTTAATCTGAACAAAAAGTGAAAATAAAGCCTAAAACAGAAAGAGAAATAACATTTTAAAAGAATGTTCAGAATTGCCTTTATTTTTACCTCCAATGAACTCATTATAGATACCAGGATTGACATTTTGTATTTATGCCAGACGTGCGTTTTGTCTTCAAAAGACCCATCAGTGACGCCAGAAATCAAAATAAGTTTATAATGCTAAATAAAGTACGAAGTTGAGAACCAAAAGTTCTTAAAAGTTTTGCCGAATACTGCTAAGGTAATATATTCCTGGGGTAGAAAATCCTTGGTATTTCAAAATTTCAAAGTTTTGTAAATAGTTAATTTATAATTATGACCATACCAATGATAATTCATGACAACACAGAAGTACTGTCTACTGAGCTGGTGATACCCTCGGGGATTAATTTCTACACCAGCAGTGGCATAGACCAAGTGGCATAGACCCAGTGGATGTAAATAAACTCATCATAGATACCAGGATTGAAATTTTGTATTTACGCGTTTTGTCTTCAAAAGACTCAGATATACTGAGATAGTTTTAAGTACAAATTAGTTATGTAAGAAAATATTTCATAAGAATTATGTATTTCGGGCAATAGGTCACCTCATATAATTATGAATATAAATCGTGTCTTATCAGGATTGGTCAGACGTTTCATCGCATATTATGGTTAAGGTGACCACGTAAATACACATGTCAAACATGTGCGACTTAATTTTATAAATTGGTAATATAAAGAGTCAGGCCTTCAAATTTAATCTTCATATCATAACTAAACAGTTGAATCTTTAAACTGAATAAAATGTTGAAGTATTTTGGTCTAATGTTTGTAGTAGGCAGCGTCTGGTGTGGCAATCTTGTTGAAGTGTTACAAGCTGATGGAGAGAGTAAACTCATTAAATACGTCACAGCTGCTGGACTGGCCCCTGCTATACTTGCAGGTATTTTCTACATTTAGTTTTTATCCAAATAGTGGTTAACGAGGGGGGGGGCAAGGGGGGTCCCAATAACAGCAAAACAGCAAATTGATTTGGCTCATAACAGATAACAAGGAATTAAAATGGACAAAAAGAGATAACAGTAAATGAAATATTAAAATAATTCGTTCTTTGACAAATCAGTATTTCTTATTACGGATATAATCCTTTGTAATGCATTCCATTTTTTATGACTATGTTTTAAATTTTCAGTATTAATTTATGTATCTAGAATGTGTATTAATTACTACTCAATATATTATAATATTTTTTATACGCTCGTTTACGGAACGTATTATGGTATACTGTTGTCCGTCTGTTGTCAACATATCGGACTTTAACTCAAAAACTCTTTAACCATTTGCATTAAACTTTGGGAAATTGTTTATATCTATTGACGTTAGGTCCCAATATTTTCTTCTTCTTTTTTTTTTTTATAAATTTTAGATTTTAAGTTTCTGGGTAATGGGTTTTTATTCAATAAAATTGGTGTTTTTTTTTTCTTCAGTTTTCTGATAATATCTCAAAAATGCTTTCCCAAAGCAAGGAATTTTAGTGAATTGTTTATATCTATTAACATGAGGTAACTTTCAATTTTTATAAATTTTAGATTTTACGTTTCCGAGTTAACGGGTTTTATTAATTAAAAAGGGGTGATTTTCCAGTTTTCAGACATTAACACAAAAATGTTTTAAGCAGTTCTCATGAAACGTTCGTGTATTGTTTATATATATTGACTGAAGCTCCCTTTGTTGCTAATAAAAAAGTGACCTAAAAGAGTTTGAATATTCTGACTTTTTCTAAATGACCATTTAATGAGGTGTGTGAATTTTTCTTAATAAAACTTTGAGGCAAAGTGGTATATAGGGTAGAAAAATCAAAAACACCAATTATAAGCATGCAATTTATCAAGTACTTCGAACGAATTTTGACACTCTTAAAGCAATTCATTCCACTATTTTCAAAGGCCTTATTTGAACAATTTTTTATCAGCTGAGGTTTTTGATTGAACCAAGTGTACTAGTAAGTAGACAACATAGTTTAGTAGGGAAACAATGGCTTGAAACGAAATAAATCTTTCTTTGTAATGAGTTATGTTCAGCTTCGGACCCAAGTACATGGTTGGAACTTTCATTGTACAATGCATTTGGTTCTGCTTTGAAAAGAATCACAGAGCTGAGTCTATGTACCATATTATATAAAAGGTTAAGTGGTTGTTATGACCTAGTCCTTAATTGAGATCCTTGTCAGATATTCCTGGCCATATGTTTTCCTTTTTGTCATATTAAGAATTGTTTTAATTTAATATGTTCGTACGGAAAACAAGGAACATTATTCTCATACAAAAAATTAAGATAATTCTAAATACACATTCATAAAAAAAATGGAATTTATTACAAAGGATAATCATAAGATATACTTGAATTGTCCTGGACCTCACTTCTGTGATGGGTATATGTTAATGGAATCCTTCTCTGTATACGGGACAAACATATTATTAGTGGTAGACCCCAATGGCCAATGATCTTCAATTTATACCGAATATTGACTGTCAAAATGAATGCTAACATTCCAATTTTCAATAACAGTTAACAGCAAATACATTATCACAATAACAGATAACAAAAAAACTAAAAGCCCAAGTACATGGTTGGAACTTTCATTGTACAATGCATTTGGTTCTGCTTTGAAAAGAATCACAGAGCTGAGTATATGTACCATATTATATAAAAGGTTAAGTGGTTGGTATGACCTAGTCCTTAATTGAAATCCTTGTCAGATATTCCTGGCCATATGTTTTCCTTTTTGTCATATTAAGAATTGTTTTAATTTAATATGTTCGTACGGAAAACAAGGAACATTATTCTCATACAGAAAATTAAGATAATTCTAAATACATATTCATAAAAAAAAATGGAATTTATTACAAAGGATAATCATAAGATATACTTGAATTGTCCTGGACCTCACTTCTGTGATGGGTATATGTTAATGGAATCCTTCTCTGAATACGGGACAAACATATTATTAGTGGTAGACCCCAATGGCCAATAATCTTCAATTTATACCGAATATTGACTGTCAAAATATATAAATGCTAACATTCCAATTTTCAATAACAGTTAACAGCAAATACATTATCACAATAACAGATAACAAAAAAACTAAAAGCCCAATAACAGCTAAAAAAGAATAGAAATGACTTTTTCCAATAAGTTATAATCTAATTATTTTCTATAAAACAAATGCAATAATGATATTTGCAAAACCGACTTGTTGAAAAAGTCAACTCTTTTGGCAGGGTGTTCTTTCTGTACGAGGGTATCATGATTTACTTTTTTGTGACATAAAAGATCAAAACCAGAGCAGATCAAGATAACTTGATATCAAAATTGCGTTCAAATGAACATTGTGGTTTTCTTAATAGAAACAATGATCCGTTACAGGGAATTAAAAATCAGGAGAGAAATACGTATAACATATATGCTATATGATGAGAGACTTTAGAACAATTCGAATTTTCTTCCTTTTACCAGAAAAAAAACCCATTACTTCAAATAAGAAATCAACATAAGACGATTTTTAACTAGATACTTAACAACATTAGCAATGTAAGGTAATTATTCAGGTATCAAACTAAATAAATATATATCATATATATGTAATGGAATACGTGGGGAAAACTTACAATCGACTATTTTAACATAGATTTCTAAAGACTTATATGTTACTGCTTTTGTTGTGCACGAAGTGTAATATTCAAATCATTATTTAAAAATGTCATCGGTCAGTTTGGTGTCCACTCTGCGTTTCATACAAAGCACGGACGATTTTTATGAGCAACAACTAAAACTTTGAATTATAAGTAAATGTCTTACTTGAAAACAAAAACAATATATCAATATACTCACAATGTCGGAAAATATAGGACTCAGATGTACTTACTGAGAGAAAAAAAACAGAATATCTAGACAAGCCTCGCTTTAAAAACTGTTTTTTTAACTCTTACAAAGTAATCTTATTATTTAATTGCATATACTTGACGTTGCTTTCTTTCTTACACAAAATAAGACCTACATACATGGGATATTATTAGTACTATTCATATAAATATTATAGTGCGACATATTGACTCTTCAAGTTGCTAGTACATACTCCCATGGATAACTTCTTTCTTCAATGAATATTTGCCAGGAACATACACAATCTTTGCCCCAACTGATGCTGCATTTGACGCCATCGGAACTGAAGCAGAACTTCTTAAGGACACAACAGCTTTAGGAAATATTCTTAAGTACCATGTAGTGAAAGGTACAATACCAAGCTCAAGCAGCAAAAACGAACTTCAGTTAGAAACACTTGCAGGAACAAAAATAAGATTCAACATTTACTCACATAATAATGTAAGTATATCATTATAACAGATATCAAAATATTTTTTTTAATTATTTTTTATGTTCAATTTTTAATTGTAAAATTTAAATTATCATCTCTTAAAGTAAGTATATCATTATAACAGATACCAAAATATTACTTTTTTTTTTTAATTTTTAATGTTCAATTTTTAATTGTAAAATTCAGGTTATCATCTCTCATTTATATAAGTGGATGTCGTGCGAATGCTAATGGAGACCATATGACATGGATGTTAACATCTGGAGGTCACCGCATGGTTTTCAACAATTAGGAAAAAATCCATACTGTATAGAAAGCTATAAAAAATCCACTACAATTTAAAAGTGAAATCCAGAATTTATGCTTAAAATTAATAAGCGAAAAAATCAAATATGGCTAACAATAACTAACAACAATTTAAGTATTGGTTTGTGTATATATATTATCTGACGTGTAAAACATATGGGTGAACGATCATCTCTTAAACTTCAAACAGTGGTGTATTATCAACACATAAGAAAAATTGTAAAAAAACAGATAGAAAAGTGCTTGACTAATCCGATCAGTACAAGTCACAAACAGCTAATTGAAAGACAAAGGACACACAGTATCGACATACCTTTACTCGAGGCTACTGAAAGCTACTTTTAAGCCCAATTAAACTAATATATAGACAATGTTTCCCAGCCTTAACTATCAATCAGAAAACTTCTGAAATATTTAGTAAAAGAAAACACTTTAAGTCAAGGTGAGAATTGCATGTGATGCCTCAGTTTGATATATTTATTGATAAATTCGATGTAACTCTAGTTGTTATAAACCATCTGCTACCAAAATGTATGAATAATAAATCTCATTTAATATGGTACTATTTTAGGCCGTAACCGTAGAGGGTTCAAAAATAACAAAATTTGACCTATCTGCATCCAATGGAGTAGTTCATGTCATCAACAAGGTTATGATGCCCCCAACCGGCGACATAGTAGACCTGGTTGTCGGTAACAACGATCTCAGCACATTGTTGACTCAGGTTCAAAATTCTGGTCTCGCTAATGCATTGAAAGGTATATGCAAATTACAATTAGGGTTGAAACGTGACCTTTTCCTTTATTGCTGAAATACAATACTGTATTAGTCCTCTTTCAGAAATGCAGAATATGAAGAATGTTTTCATTTAACTAGCGAAAATATTGACAATTGGTTTTGATATACACGTAAAAAAGGAAACAGTACAAGTCCAGTTTATCAAAATATATAATAAATAAAAAGAAATTGTTGAATTAACCAATAAAAAAGGTTCATGCGTAAGGCGGTTTCTTATGATTCAGAAAGTCGTACAAATCCTGAAAGGGAGAACATGCAGGGTTACCGAGGTCAAGTTTAGTTTGCTGGTTAAAAAAAGGCGACAACAATTTCAAAACTAATTTCTAAATCAGTGTTCAAATATCTGCGAAAGCATTTAAAATTTTATTTCGACCATGTTTACGTTTCATATTTCATAGTGTATTGACTTAATTGTAACGTTGCATTTGTTAGTTAATAATATTTTCAGTTCTTCTTTCTCCTTTTGATGAAAAGACTGGATGAAAGAAATATAACAAAAAATTATACTGTTTAAACAGAAAAAAATATGGATGTATGTAAGCTAAGAGAGGTGTCATTCTTTTATATATTTTTTTTTAATTTCCAGGTGATGCACTGACAGTATTTGCACCAACGAATGCTGCCTTTGCTAGTCTTGGTCCATCACTTCTATCAAAATTAGCATCAAATAAAGGTCTTCTTACAGGTATATATTTATTTAGAATCAATTTAACGAAAAGCGGTCTCCTCGATGGTCTTTTAAAACCGTGCATACCTCGAGTACGTGGGTCGTTGGTTTGATAACTAAGAAATTTAAAATTGGTATTTGCTGCTCAGATGATAAACAATCGGCACTCATTCTTAAGACCAAAGAGTGGTGGGCTTAGAATTATAGTAATGTTTTGGTGAAGGATGCAACTGCAACCTTAGATACAAGCAGATGTGGTATGAGTGCCATTGAGGCAATTCTCTGTCCAAGAAGCTACAACCTTGTACCCTAACACGTTAAAAATCCATCGGTTTAGTACAAAGAAGGGTTATTTTTTCATATCAACATGATTTTGTCCTGAGATGCATGTTATATTGACTACTGGAAGTTAAACACTTCTCCATAATCATTATTTGGTAAGTTGATTAAAACTTCAGATAAGTGACAATCCAACAACACATTTAAAGTATTTCTAAAGTTTATTTTATATAGACATTTAAAGTATTTCTAAAAAAAAATTATATGTTTTTAACATGTCCTTCATTTTGTCCTTTGCTTCGTACTTCGATGAATATATATGAATGAACGAAATCCTTTACACATATATTTTCGTATCTCCTTAATTATAATTTCCAGTAACATAATCTCGTTTAATATATGTAACATATCTAGATAGCGGAGACGAATCGACCATTGACGTGCAACATTCAAAAGCCACATCTTTTAAAATATGTTATCGTAAGTAATACTTTGTACTATGATTTTATAGAAATACTGGAATACCACGTAGTACCTCATACAGAATACTCAGAAGGTCTGTACAACAGAGAAACCTTACGAACAATTGACAGACACCATGACCGTATTCGAATTCACACTCGAAGTGGTAAGCATTTTAAGATAATTTATATGTGTTCAAAAGAGAATGTGGTTTTTTTTTCAAATTAAAGAAAATATAAGAAAAAAACAACACTTCGTGAACTTTTCTTTACTCGCTTTCTATCAAACGTAATGATTGGTACTTTCATATTCTATATCCGAGTAACCATGGCAGAAATAAAACACTATTGCTGCAAAACCAATATATTTAGATCCAAATTATGTAAAGATCAGTGCCTGTATCAAAATTACTATATATCTACTTTACCAATCTGATGAGCTAAACCCTTTTCAACTGATTTTTATGCCCCATTTAAGACATTATGTTTTCTGGTCTGTGCGTCCGTCCGTTCGTTCGTCTGTCCCGCTTCAGGTTAAAGTTTTCAGGTTAAAATTTTTGGTCCGGGTAGTTTTTGATGAAGATGAAGTTCAATCAACTTATAACTTAGTACACAATATGTTCCCTATCATAATATGATCTTTCTAATTTCAATGCCAAAGTAGAGATTTTCTCCCATTTTCACGGTCCACTGAACATAGAAAATGATAGTGCGGATTGGGCATCCGGGTACTGGGGACACATTCTTGTAGTAGTTTGCTTTTATGATATACTGTAACACCACTATGGTTCCTATGTTAAAGGGGGTGACGACTTCGTACTAGTTTATTTCTTGTCCATTCAACTGAACAACCTCAGCATATGTAGTTATACTATAATACTTCAAGTTAGTGTACAGTATTATACCGATGTACATATTAACTTGATTTCTTTTATATCCGTTCAAAAATATAAAAAACATGAGGAAACTTCAAAAGCAGTGTTATGGGATCATTGGGATGTGCTGATCAGGTAATCGTCTCATACTATAAAATGGGATTAATTAGAAAGTTTCCCATTAATAAAATCAAAAAAACGTTAACATTTTTATGATATACCGATTTAATTTGAAAATATCAAAAGTCAACATACATATATAAATATATATAAAAATGTGTTTGTGAGCCCTTACCCATTCCAATAATCCAAGAACATCATGCAAGAGTCGCAGTGCGATTGTTCAATGGAAGCAAATGTCTAGACCAAAACGAATAGAATAACCACTTAGATATATACGAACGGACACGCAATAATTGTGCACAATTTTTTTTTCAGATGGAAGCGTCGTTGTGAACTCATCAAAAGTGACAAAGGCGGACATTTCAGCAACAAATGGTGTCGTTCATGTTATAGACCATGTACTTATTCCTTTCAGATACAGACTTCAATTTGGATTTGGAAAGTAGATAAAATGAAATTTAATGATTTCGTAACTATTTATGGATAGTTGCTATTTATAAATGTATTGTTCAGACTATTTTCACATGTAAAAACAACAAACTTATTGTATTCATTGCTGTTGTTATGTTTGTTATAAATAAAATTATAAAAACTAACATTTTACACATTTTTGACGGCCGTACGGCGACCTATAATTGTTCATTTCTGTGTTATTAGGTCTCTTTTGGAGAATTGTCGCATTGGTAATCATACCGCATCTGCTTATGTTTATTTTGCATCAATTTTGTATTGAATATGTAATCATAAGGTTTACGTATACTTTATACAGCTATTGAAATAAGGATTGAGGGTGATATATAGCTTTGTAATAATCATCAATAAAAAAGTAAAATTTGATAAAGTATGTGCGTCCAAAGTGACAAAAAAAATTCATGGATTCTCTTCCATTTGGAACGATCAATGCCGAATATATGTATAATAACCGAAACAGTTGAAGAGCTAATTGACAAAAATAGCACCTACAAATAGCCAAATCCATCTGCGGTCAACCTTGGTTTCTTTATAATTTCAAAATTTAAAAACGGACAATTTTAAACTGGTTTTATTCACAAGAAATTAACAAGAACATTAATGACAACCACAGAAACCAAAAGAACAGTCTTATCAAGAGTCTTATCACGAGTCTTACAAGTGGCGTTATCGGAGCAGTACACATTCAGTTTAACAACTTTTTTTTTAAAATAAAATGTTTTCACTTACTTGAACAATTTATTTCTTATAAATATAAATGAAAAAGTAGACATAAAGATGAGAGTCTTAGAACATTGTGAATCATGGCAAGAAAATTTTACGTAACTCAATTTATTTTATCTCTTTTTTGTAAAATATTACTGTTTTCCTAAGGGTTAGATTTTCCTTTGGATTATGAGCGGTGTGCGGTTGTTAAAAGACCGGCCCGAATTTAAGGTATCATATTTAGATACTATCTAAGATTTGGAGTGAAGATTAGACCGGTAAAGAGTAGACTGATCTCTCATCGTTCTTATTCTTCCCTTCGTCTCCTGTATAGCTAGCAATTGACATCCATGTGTGTATGTATCTTAACTAACTTACATGTATCTTCATTTCCTATTGCCACTAATGAGATCTCTTCCCAATTCCGTTCTGTACTTTTCCCGCTTTCTAACTTACTTCTCTTTACCTTGTCTAAATTTAGTCTTCTCCGTTCGCAATTTCTCAATCATAATTATAATGACTTTATCTCCCCTTTTCTCGCCCCCTCCCTTTTACACTACTTCCTACATGGTAAGTAATTGAGACATGCAGCATCCTAGAAAACCAAAAGGCCATTTTCAGCCGGGTCAAACATATCTTCTTTGCAAGTTGATTGTTTATCCCTCAGTATAACTAAAACTGAAATTAAGTTTGAACATGTTGAAGACAATGTTTTATATATATAAACAACAAAAAAACACAGCATACTAAACTAAAACATACATGGTTCTATGTGAGTACACATACATGTATCTCTGGAGTAAGTACTAGTAAGTAATTTTAAAAAACAATTGTTCGATCGTAAACAATCTATATCTGCTTAAATCTAGCCCGAACTGTTGATTATATATTCAAAACCGAATTTTGCTATGAGTGAACTGAGACCAATGACGTTTACATGTGTTATTGAACTGTTACCGCCCAAGAATATATGAATTTACTTTCGGTAACTTGGAGTAGTTGATTAAGCAAGGTGTGGTCGTGTGGAAAATTTATCACCTGATATGGAATTGGAAATAAGATAGTTTTCTTTCTTTTTTTTACTTACGTTTTTCCTTTACTGATATGATCAAAATATTGAAACTGGAAAGTAAAAGAAACTACACTTTTACCGAGATTTAAAGGGAGAAGCCGTTTCTGGATATCAAAATTAAAATTTCTAATTTGCCGTAGTTTTTGCAAGAATGAAATAAATATAAAATTATAAATCTAGACACAGTGATGCACCCGCACTCCACTCTAAAGTAAGTGTATGATAACAATTTGAAAGATCAAAAATGACAAAGTTCAAATATCTCCCAAAAGAGCAAAAATTAATATTTAAAAAAAAATCAAAACCCTGACCACATGCACACCTGCAATATATGTACAAACAGATCTAGACAGCAAAATGAAAAAGTTCCTAGGATTTAAACTGTAGGAGGAGTTAAGCTTAACTATGTACCTGTAATTAGACGTACGTACGGACGGAAGAACGGACGGTAGGACGACCGGACGGAATGACAGACAGACGGACAGGGATAAAACAATATACCCTTCATCTTTTAGTTGCGGGGCATAAAAAACGAAATAGCAAAGATCGAGTGACTAAAAACTGAACAAAGTATATTCATTAAACCTATCATGTGCACACTATTTCTTGGAGAAATAAATAGCTGATGCATTTCATTGCATTTGTAAAAAAACATCGACATGTGATTTGTTCCAGATACTTAGGATTTAATCAGCAGCGTTGTCATATTTCATCTTATTTTTCGACCTAATCATATTTATCATACGGATCAAAATTGTGACTTATTCCCACCGCATATCCTTACCACACAGTGATAACATAGTGAGCGCTCTCTCCGCCAAGTGTCTGACCAATGGACAAAAAATAAAGTGGATTACAACCCTTACGCAATAGATTGCAGCTTCCCAGAAGTGAACTTTTAATTTCTATGTAGCAACATTGCAGTACCGCCTGCATGTGCAGTATATATCTTCAAGTTGATACGATATTTCATAGCTTTCATTTGCTATCATAATTTTGTTGATAGAGGGTTGCTGCTTTGATTCCAGCTATCAAACCAAGAGTGCCAAGTGGTTATTTTGAGATAATCCCTTCGATAGATTAAAGAACGCCATCTCAAGTTGATTGAAGGATTTGCCAACTTATGGAATGACTGTTTACAGATGACGACGGGTCTGTCCCAATTGTTGTAGAAATAACACCGTCCTCTTTTCCTTGAATGTGACCTTCCGAATGAGACTTATCACCGGGTTTGTAACAAAATGGGTGCCATATATAGAGCAGGATGTGCTTTCCCATACTGGAGTTCTTGATAAGCCCCCGGTTTTTTAAGGGATTATGTTGATCGTTGGTCAATACTTGGTTTTCTATGTTGTGCTTATAAACTGTTTGTCATATTTTCATATTTTGCAAAGTCTTTGTCAGTCTAGTTTCGACTTTGAATATGAGTTTGATTGTCCCTTTGGTATTTTTCGCCGCACTTTTAGCTTTCTACTTTTCTGTTTAACATTATTGATTCCCATATCTGATTGTCTTGGTGGGACTAATGGAATGGAGAATAAAGGATACCAAGGGAGTAATGAGAAAATGGCCAAACATTATAGAGAAAAGAAAATAATGGACAAACAAGTTATCAAAGAAAGGTAAAATTATAGTTCAAAAGATAAAATAAAAACACATACCACGACGGGTTTTACAACAGACTGTCGGAATTCCAATGGGAACCAATTGTGCCCTCTTCTTGCCAACTTGTTTCTTTATTATTATAAGGCTGACTTCATACAGGAAGAAAGATAAGAAGTAAGCAATATCCTTTAATTTTAAGTTCCGCTATATAGATGATGTTCTCTCACTAAATAATACAAAATTTGGTGACTATGTTGAACTAATCTATCCCATCGAAATAGACGGATAAAGGATACTACAGATACAGCTAAGTGTGCCTCATATCTTGAATTACATCTAGAAATTGACAATGAGCGTCGGTTGAAAACAAACCTTTCGGACAAAAGAGATGATTTCAGCTTCCCAATTGTGAACTTTCCATTTCTATGTAGCAACATTCCAGCAGCGTCTGCATAAGGAGTATATATCTCACAATTGATACGAGATTCCCGGGCTTGTATTTCCTATCATGAGTTCCTTGATAGAGTATTGCTACTCACAAGGAATCTATCAAACCAAGAGTTCAAAATGGTGAAGTTGAAATCATCCCTTCGTAAATTTTACGGACGCCATCACGAGTTGGTTGACGGTTATGAAATAACCATTTCACAGATGATATCGGATATGTTCCTTATGTCGTAACTACAATACCCTTCCCTTTTCACAAATGTGACCTACCGAATTAGACTATTTACCGGATGTGTAATAACATAAGCAACACGACGGGTGCCACATGTGGAGCAGGATATGCTTACCCTTCCGGGGCACCTGAGATCACCCCCAGTTTTTGGTGGGGTTCGTGTTGCTTAGTCTTTTGTTTTCTATGTTGTGTCTTCTGTACTATTGTTTGTCTGTTTTTGTTTTTAATTTTAGCAATGGCGTTGTCAGTTTATTTGTCAATGAGTTTGACTCTCCCTCTTGTATATTTCGTCCCGTTTTCATCCAAATTCTCCTAAATACACCACTGCTTGGTGTAAAACTGATCAATTCGTAAATATACAGTTTTATATATCATTTAGACTCCTATATTGTGAATGATGATGTTGCGTGTTTGAAATAACTCCTCTTATAATTATTATTATTATTCATTATATTATGTTGTAGCGTTGTATATAATGGCGACATCCTCTCAAAGTTGTGGTATATGTGACCTCCGTCACAGGAACTAACCATCCACAATATGGTGTACAGAATGTGATGAGGGACTATGTGCAGAATGTCAGGAGCATCACAGTTTGTCAAAAGGATCCAGAAACCATAGTGTGATGCCTTTTACTGAATACCAGAAATAACCAGCTGATGTACTAAAGATTAGTCAATTCTGTAGCAAACACAATGAAAAGTTCAAATTTATTGCCAGAAGCATGAATGTCCCTGCTGCAGCAAGTGCATTGTGGGAAGTCATAAAGTATGCCAGGACACCCACAATTTAGATGACGTCATTAAGAATTCAAAAAACTCCAATGACTTGTGTGATATAGAAGAAACATTGGTTGAAGTAGCAGAAAACCTACAAAAAGTTCGTCAGCACCAACTAGACAATGTTTCAACTTTGAAAGAGAGGAGACATGAAATCGAAAAAGAGATCGAGAAGACCAGAATAAAGATCAACAACCACCTTGACAAATTACAAAAATTTTTAATGAAACAACAGAATGAAGACAAAGAAAACTCGAAAGTTCGTCAGTTATTGTCATCATTAGAAAAGAAAGAAAAAGAAATATCAGAATCCAAGAGAAATATAATGAACATAAAAAAACATGCAACAAATCTCCAAATGTTCCTTTCAATGAAGCATATAAAAGAGGACGTCTCTAGCATAGAAAACTTCCTGCACTCACTTGACTATGGCGAGAATTTGAAGCAACGTACTCTATCATATAAAATAAACAGTACTATTCAGAATATCATGTCTGATATCAAAAGTTTTGGAGAAGTAAATATTGAAACTACTCCTTGCAATATTGTTCTGAGCATAAAGAATGCCAAACAAGCCCAGATAATAGTCCCAACCGTACTACAATCAAAATCCATTGAAGACATAAAGCTAAAGAAACTAAAGACAATCAACACTCGAGGACAAAGCATTTACGGATGTTGCATTTTACCTGATGGAAGATTTGTGACTACCTTCAGCCAAGAAAAGAAAGTAAAAGTCTTCAACGCTGAAGAATCAGAAGACTTTGAGGTGACGATACCGTGTGAAGCGTTTCATATAGTATACATCAGTGAAGACAATACAACATTTTATAATACAAACAGACTAACACACACGGTTACATGTTATAATTTACAAGGTGAAATACAATGGACATTTCAAAATAAAAGCGTGCTCGATAATCCTCTTGGTATCGATGTAAATGAAGATGGGAATGTTTCCTTTGTGGGGTTTTATTTGAATAACCTTGTAGTCATATTCCCTGACGGCCAACGACACAGAGAAGTACGTAATGAGCTTGATAATCCCGTCTCTCTTCATCATAACGGATTAAACAAAAACAGTTTCTAGTAGCAAGCTGGCATAAGCAGGCTTGTTTGTTTGATTATATCTGAAAATTGAAATTTGGATTGTCTGTCTTGTTTGGTCATTACAAAATGTTTATATCAACTTGATTTCGAACACCTTTATCGTTTATGTTAAGTGATATTATATGATAAGTCGGTACATTAGTTTTTTTTTTTAATTTATAGATATTGATAGTGTATTCATAGAGTGAATGACTTCTTTTGCATTTTTTGGTTATTATCTTCAAGATCCTTAAACATTATGATAGATAGAGATAAACTGTAATGAGCAAAATTGTTCAGCAAAGTAAGAGCTACAAATAAGTGCGCATGACAATAATTGTCAATTGACATCGTAAAGAGTTATTGCCCTTTAAAGTCAATTTTTCACATTTTTTTTGTAATTTTTTTGTAATCTTTTACCAAAATCTTTTCCTCTGAAACTGCTATGCCAAATTAACCCAAATTTGGCCTAAATCATTCTTGGGGTATCTAGTATAAAAATGTATCCGATGACCTTACACATAAACCAAAATGGCCGCCATGGCTGAAAATGGAACATGGGGGTAAAATGCAGTTTGGTTTATATCTCTGAAATTCAAGCATTTAAAGAAAATCTGAAGATGTTTATTTGGTCTAGATCTATCGGACCTAAAATATCCACACACATCAGACAACTTGTTGTTAGGTTGCTGCCCCTGAATTGGTAATTTTAAGGACACTATGCAGTTTTTGGTTATTATCGTGAATGTTATAATAGATAGAGATAAACTGTACAAACAGCAAAAATGTTCAGCAAAGTAAGCTCTACAAAAAAGTCAAATTATCAAAATTGTCAATTGACCCCTTCAGGAGTTATTGCCCTTTAAAGTAAATGTTTCACAATTTTTCGTAAAGTTTGGTAATCTTTACAAAAATCTTTTCCAAAAACTGCTGGGCCAAATTCATTATTGATGGAGATAACTGTAAACAGCAAATGCTCAGTCTACAATATTGGAGAGTGTCCGTTGTTGAATATGCACATAGACCAAGGTGAGCGACACAGGCTCTTTAGAGCCTCTAGTTTCTTTATTATTTTATCACCCTAATATTCTCGTTTTTATACATATTTGCCTATTTTTCAGTTCTTCATATATTTTGCCCTTTATTTTGGATTTTTTGCCCTTTATTTTGGACTTTTGCTCATCAACCTGTATTTTTGTTATTTAAATTTAAGCTTCCCTATGTTTTGTACATTATCTATGTATACGCAGACTCTCTATTATATGATTATTGTAGCACTTTCCGACCCCGGAAACGTTTAAACGACTCACAGATACAACACCGACCCCGGAAACGTTTAAACGACAGAAACAACACAAACTACTGCCGCTAGTTTGTATAACAAACTGGGTAGAGTCTCATAAATGTGTTTGTCTTTAAAACCAGGCTTAATCCACCATTTTCTATATAAGGAAATGCCTGTGGAAAAAATGTCGCAGTAGTTATTTTTTTATCTGGAGGAAAATATTTACCTATGATATTTTTTCCTTTGCCGTGAAATTCTATCTGGGTAGTTAAACTATTGAATAGTTATTAAAAAAAAACTTAATCTTTACAAATACTATGAAATAATAATAGCGTATTTGAAGTTAAGCTATTTTATTGGGAACAATGTATTATAGTTGGAATTAATTTCACACACACAGATAATAATTTTCCTTTTTTGGAAGGTGATCATGTGAATTATATCAATGTTTTTGGCACAATATTACGGTGTTTATATACCATAACTCGTTCGCTATGCCCGTGTCTGTTGAGACATTTTGGATTTCAATGAACGTTGCTTATGTATAATTACTGCTAAATCATTAAGTCACGGATTTTGTTACTATAAATTATTGAAAACCTTTACTAAGTTCTTCCATAGATATGAAAATTTTGTTTGGAAGTTTTGTTGTACCTATAGAAAACTTTTTTCAACGGGGTAGCACATCCTACTTTTTGCAGACATGTTGTTTACCGAACCAGGTTAATATAAGACTGAGTATTTACCGATCAACTTAATCTTAAGGGTAAACAATTCAGTAATTATTTGTATCAAATTGAAATCAAATTTAATGATATTGTTTTATATGCATATGCAAATTCATGACTCTGCAATCTGCCGATACCTGTATCATGGCATTGTCATGTTTATCTCCGACTGATAAATAACACTTACCCCATTGAGTTATTGGCTTTGAAATAGCACTAACTAACTCCGTGTACGTGAAAGTTGTTGTTGGGATGTATAAGTACCCTGCTACGTTCACTGTATGTATGTTTTTGTTATATGTGTTTTTGTTTTGTATTGATCTGATGAATTAAGTTCTTTTCAAATTGATTTTTACATCGGATGACTGTAATGGCATTCCGGTGTAATTTTGCCACATACAGTTCTAGTTCTACCCTTGTGACTTTCGTTTTTGACTGATAACCGAACGCAAAATAACATTCCTTTTCGCTTTTTATATACATGTATCAATGTCATCAATGAATATTCATGATAATAATTTTTAAGAACATAGATAAATGAAAAAAAATATATTTTGTCGTGAGAAATATATATATATCAATAACAAATCAAGAATACCGAAAATTTGTGTTAACGCATGCGGAAGAATATATCAAGAACATTTTGCGTGGAAATATGAAAGCCTACTCAAAGCCAATCTATGAGAACAATCGAATCATTACAGAAGAGTGTCCACCATGCACTTTCACTGCACTATTATTAGAATAGTAGAATAGAATGATATACAAATAGATGCAAACTATATATACATGTAACTATATTAAATGACTGAATAAATAGTCAATGATAAATCTTACGGGGCGATGTAACTATTATATACAAATATCAATATAATCAGAAACATATATAATTGTATTATATTTCTCTGATATAATAGATAACAACAAACCAGAGTATACTGGTTTCTATCACTACACTATAATAGTTATTACGGCGAGTTGGAATTCGCCCGTCATTTTTTATCATCCACGCACAAACTTGTTTCAGAAAATAATATATCTATGTACCTTAACCTCACTTTCAGATATAGAGATGTGATTTGTTTTCCTGAGAGAAGTTCTTGTGACCATCCACAAGAACTTGCAGTCATCCGATGTTCAGTACTTCGGTACTTTTATTATAGTTTGCTCTTATATGCTGTCGTTCTTACATTTGTCATTTCAGAGATTTTAGAGGCTTTTATAACTGACTATGCGGTTTGTGGTTAACGCATTTGTAAAGGCAGTACAGTCACCTATAGTTGTTAATTTCTGTGCCATTTGGTTTCTTATAGAAAGTTGTCTCATTGGCAATCATACCACAGCTTCGTATTTATATATTTTCGTTTATTGTTGTAGAAGTTTGCCCCGCATTCGTTGATTAAAATTTGTCATTTCAGAGAGTTTTATTAACTGACTATGTGGTAAAGGGTTTTCTCAACGTTGAAGGCCGTACGATGACCTTAATTTGTTAACTTCTATGTAATTTAGTCTCTGGTGAAGAGTTATCTCATTGGTATTTTTACAAAATATCTTCTGATTTGTATATCTATCGTAACTATATATATGAAAAAAATCTTTATTAAACTTAACTTGTTGGAAATAGCACGGACAATGATAATTATTCTTGAGCAATGGAAAAGTTGATAAAGTTTTCCGCAGTCATGACGATTTTCGGTGATGGTCAGAATGGAATAAATACTATTTTTTACTCTTGAATGCATTTTAATTCTAGTTAGTTAATCATCTTCAACATGATCCTCTTCATGATCATTTTCTTGATTACTATCATGATCTTCTACTTCAATCATAGTTTCGGATTTTTTAGTGTCATTAGTTTTGGTATTCACCGGTAACACGTGTACTGTCCGTGAAAATCTTGGACTTCTGTAGCTAGGGCTTAACTCGTTTAAACCATCACTTTCTATATCAATTCTCGCTAAAGAATCGGCTAGTCCTTGAAATCTCGGATCTTCCGATGCTCTGTTATAAAACGAATGCATTGGTACAAATTCTGAAAATATTCCATCATTATCAATTGTATGAAATATTTGCGTTTGTCCATTCGCCTCTTTCAGTTTAAAAATCACATGTTTGCCATTTGTTTGGAGTTCCGGAAGTTTAAGCACCTCTAGATCAGAAACCGAAAATGCACTTTTAGTTCTTGAATTATTATTAAAAGAACTTGCTTGTACGTTTGGTGGTCTATATGAATATTCACTAGAAAGTCTACTCAGTATCCTGTTTTCTTTTGTATTATGCTGAATGTCCGGTAATGATATATTATTATCCGCCATGTGCTGTTGACGTTTTTTCTGCCTCCACAGAAAAGAGCGTTTGTGTAAGTCGAGTATTCGTCGTACACGGTTTTGTTCTATTTTTATATGTGAAAGTTTAACATCCAGTTGTTGTTGTTGTGTTGCGTTGTCATACAAGAGAACTCTGGATATGTTCGATTTTGGCAGAGTGCTGCGTTTTCTCTTCCCATAATTAGGCATGATTCTTGGTGGATTATGCATATACGACAAGGACGATGATTCTTTTCCATTTGGCTGCAGATCGGCTTCATTCACTTTTGCTTGCTGAGATGTCATTTTGCCAGACTATGAACTATTATCCTTGTTATCTGCAAAGGAATAAAAAAAATATTTATAAAGGTTAAACAATCTTCATATTGCTGCCTATCATATTTGTTTTTGTTTTTAACATAAACCAGGCTGTAGGTTTTCTCGTTTGAATTATTTCCCATTTGTCATTTCTGGTCCTTTTATAGCTTCCTATGCGGTAAGGGTTTAGCTGCTTGTTGATGGTTGATTGTTGACCTATATTTGTTGACTTCTATGTTATTTGCTCTCTGTTGGAGAGTTGTATGATTGTTAATCATACCATGGAAGTAATATATTGACAATATAATACTTCCACGATCATACAACATCTTCTTAATATATCTCCATGCTATATTTATTAAATAGTTTACGGTACCAAAACTGTAAAGAAATTTCGTGATTGTAATACTGTCATCGTGTATATTCGCTGACAAGCATATGATATAAAAGAAAACAGTAAGTATTTAAAAGTACATAACCCTTGACTAACTTACTATTCTATGCGGAATAGCTTATCAATGAAACAAGAATGTGCCCTTCCACCCCATCTCAAACATGTCTGTGAGATTTGAATTAATAAGGGTGTTATCTAAATGTCGAATAATATTTTGTGCATTTTGAATTACATGGTCTTTCAATATTCGATCTATAAGAGGAACAAGTGGGCGTACATTTGATCCATGTTGTATGTATTTAAACGAAATTAAATGTGTTTTCAACTCAGACCACGTTATGTAGGGTAAATATTCAATAATTAATAAGGTTGTATAATAGTATACCTTTATGTAGCTCTAACAATTGGTTTCCATACAAATGTGAATTGCAAGTTAAGAGTAATTAAAGAATTCTATCTTCTTAAGATCGCGTGTTTACACGAAAGTGTATTTAAATGTGTGTATCCAAGGACGATTTTTATTTTATATCTTCTATCATTTGTCATCTTATCGTTTTACGTTAAAAAGTATGAAATACATAAACTTAAAAAGTGAGAAAAATTGTTTACTTTCTTTAAAAGGTTGTCAAAAATGATATAATGTACATAAATCTGACGAGGATATTAAGTACATACGAAGAACACTTCAACCAGGATTTATGGTTAACCGATGGTAAACCACCTTGATATTTACAAGTGCTTGCATTTCTTTTGCATCTATTACTAGTTACAAAACCGTAGCTTTTATGGTCCTTATGATATATTTTGACTATTTCAGGACTGTAGCTCTTATGGTTCTTATGATATTTTTTGGTAAATTTGAGGACCGTAGCTCTTATGGTCCTTATTTATTTTGGTAAGTTTTAGGACCGTAGCTCTTATAGTCATTATGATATTTTTTTGTCAATTTGAGGTCCGAAAATTGTCAAAAAATATCAGTAGGCCTGGACCTTGGGAGCTACGGTTCCGTAGCTCATCTATAATAAAATTTACTTGTTTAAGCCCTACCATGATCATCATAACAAATCAAAGTATATACGTTGAAATCGTATTCCACCTCCCGAAAGGTGTCGTGACAGATATACAATGGATCCATATTTGTTACAGAGCAAAATGATTTCAATCTCCTGCTATCTTCTATGCAAATATTTTTTTTCAAGTAATCTTTGCATAAATGGAACACAATCCAAAACTTTGACCGATTCACATAACCTTACTTTACCTCGTATTTAACTCTCCTAGAATAATCTATAGACAGTCTTTTGTATTAATGATGCTCACATTATATGAGATTAAATTTTGACACCCAAATAATTCTATTTGCTACGTTCAGAACAACAATCATAATGATTACTAGTATCAATATAATGTCTTTTAAGATTTTTTTTTTTTTTTTTTTTTTTAAACATTATGAAATAGAAAACGGACGATTTTTTAATAACTCAAACCACTTGAATAAAAAGGTTTTGAGAGAGCCATGCTGATGGTCGATTTAATTACAAATTATGAAATATTATATGTGCATATACGTAAACTTAATTAATAATCAAAAATAAAATTGATACCTGTCCTGGAATAGTATTTCCCATGAAGTAACGATTATAGCAATATATATGAGAAGATGTGGTATGAGTGCCAATGAGACAACTCTCCGTCCAATTCACAATTTGTAAAAGTAAACCATTATAGGTTAAAGTAAGGTCACTAACAAATTCCTTTTGTAAGTTATGTACATGACTGTACGCATTGAAATTCGAATTCACTATTTTTTTTAAAACTTTTCAATCAATTACATTAACCACTGCACCTGCCACATTCATAACATAGTAATTATAGTAAATGTTTATCTTGTCCTACCTGTAATCGAGGTTGCTATCTAAACTACATCATTTATTTTCTCATATTTATCCATGAAGACAGTCGCACGTCATGTCTATGTTTGTATATCAAATCTTACTTCAGAACTATCTAATAAAAAAGTGTGTACTATGATTATACTAACCAGGCAGGAGATCTGCAATTAAAATGTATTGAAGGTGTCGTTCAATTACTTTCCTATTTATGAGAGATTTAAATTCTGTGTACCGTGAATCAAATCGTCCTACGAACTCTATAGCTCTCAGTGTCACTTCATTGCATCATAACTAAGCTGTTATATTTTTCTTTCCGAATGCAATATGAAAATACATAGCGTTATTCATCTCAATTCAATACAGTTACACTTTATGATTTCAAATTATTATTGAACATGATCGTTAGGTACTTGTATATTAATATTATTGTCGCGTATGCTAGTTTACTTCAAGTTTGAAAGGAAATTAAATAACAAAAAAAATAACGAACTCCTTTATCAAATGTCGATATCAATTTCTAACCGGCAATTACAAAATATCGCTGTTCTGACTATTTTTTAACTCATAAATATTGCAATATTGTTAATATAAATTTAATAATAACTGGAACTCATACATGTATAAATGAGTTGATGACAGAAATTAAATAGTCTAACAGTTCATCGTCCTATGTATCAATATAACATTTAACACATTCTATTTCATAAAACAAATGTGTTAATCATCTATCTGCGAGGTTCGATATTTTATGTCAAATTAGTATACCTATGGCACGCGGGAACGACATAAATGAGATAATCACAATTTATCGGGGATAATGATAGATTATCGGTCGACCATTATAGATGTACGGCGTAAAGTATACTTTACGGTTGTAAATGCATTTACGAAATTATCGTCGACAATCTATCATTATCGATCATAAATGCATTAACAGTCGACAATCTATAATAAAGGAACGCGGGAACCACATTATTGGATAATTACAGTTTAACGGGCGATTCGTAAATGCATTTACGCCCTGTTTTCGATAGCAATTCATATGTACCCAATCACAATAGGTTATCGACAATGCTAATTAATTTTGTCCAATCATATCCATCGATTCAAATGACAACGCGTTTAAGTCAAATTGGTCGTCTAGCTAGATCTCAACAACCGGCAATTAATAGTATTTTAGAATACTGTTTATCTGTAAAAATTGAGACGAAATTATATTACATGCAAGTTTACAGTTATTAATTATTATACTTATAATAATTTTACCGTGACAAAGTTAATAAGTTATAACTGGTACTAATTTCATATACATGGCAAGTCGTTGTAGAATAATTTACTTTCTAATTTCTATATTAATGCATCATTTATCATTTTTAATATAACAAAATATTTTTTTTTATATAAAATATTTTATATTAAAAAATCGTGCATTTTTTTTTTATCATTAACAGAGACACACATATATATAATATATATGTACCGTGACATATATTGTTTTTCCGGATTGAATACCATAGTATTGCCCAGTGCTTCTGTTTAAATAAAGTAATTTGTTTAGTTGTAAAAACAATTACCAAGTGATAATCCATTTAGAACTTCACCTCCAGCTTAATTTCAGGTGATTAATTGGAGGGCAATAAATTGCGCAATCGCACACCTGTAAATCCAGTCACAACTCGGGCTACAGAACTAATTATTGGAAAATCGGACACAAATAATTTTACTGTGTAATTAAGAAGCAAACCTTAGCAAATAAATGCGGTACAGAAAAGTTTCTTGCAATATCAACTGATCATTACCAGATTTTAATTTTTAAATTAAAAGAAATGCCGAGAAAGTAGCTTTTTATTTGTTTGGTGTATATAATAACCATAAATCCACTTATTCATGGTATGGCATCAATATTTCTGACCTGACACTACGTACTTTATATTGCTTAATTCTATAGAATTTAATATGCAATGTTTCGGGTTCTTTCAGGAATATTCCAAGGTAAACCCTCATCAGAGGCCGACAAATACTGTCTAGTGAATATCTAATTGTACATAATTAAATAAAGTTTATCAAGAGAAACAAAAAAGAATCATATAGACGGTGAAACATTTGTAAAAGAAAGTAAGCCTCACAGGCAGACAGCTTAATCTGAAAGAATCAAAATATTTTAATTTGGCAGAACTATAACCAATGAATATCTATAGACAGAATATATTCAGAAACAAATTTTGTACATGTTGCTATTGTTTCTAATAATTCTCGCAATTTGTAAAGGAATTAAATTCAAATAGTTTTTGTTCACCGTCTTCTTTGAATATATTAAATCCATTATTTCTCGTTCTTTTGTGCAATTTGATATTATTTTTGTAAGATATTGCTTTATTTTATTGTTTATTATTATGGTCATTGTCAAATATAGCAATATAAAATATTTCCAGGAAGGCAACTCCGCCCATTAAAACGCCAACGATCTGTTGTATTATAATAGCATTACTTCCATAGGTAGCTCATTGACAATCATATTATTTGTAATCAGGTTGCATGGTAACTTCTAAGGTTTGATACGATTGGCGAAGAATTATATATTGTTGATTGCTTAAAACCCAGTGGCAAGTATCTCATGTATGTGTAGGATGATGGTATAGTGATGATATAAGGTTGTTTGCTTTTATAGTAGTATAACTTCTATAGTTCACTGACAATCATATTAGTTTCCATGTTACCTTCAATGGTTTGAAATAGTGATGAAATATTGACTGTTGGTTGCTTAACGTTCAGTGGAACATATTTCATGTATGTTTAGGACGATGAAATAGCTATATATATATATATAGTGATGACCTAAGGTTATTTGCTAGTATAATAGTATAACGTCTATATTTCATCGACAATCATATTAATTTGTATTTATTTTCCATGTTTCCAACTAAGGTTTGACTGAAATAACGACGAATTATTGATTGTGATTGTTTTAATGCCAGTGACAAATATTTCATGTATGTGTAGGACGATGATATAGTGATGGCCGAAGGTTGTTTGCTAGTATTATAGTATAACTTCCATAGTTCATTGACAGTAATATTGATTTATAACTAGTTTTCATGTTCTGTATAAGGTTTGAAATGATATAGCGATGAAATCTTGATTGTGGTCGCTTAACATCTAGTGGCACATATTTCATGTTTTTTAGGGCTATAATATAGAGACAAGGCTGTTTGGTAGTATAATAGTATAAGTTTTATGGTTCATTGACAATCATACTAGTTTGTACGTAGTTTCCATGTTACCTTCAATGGTTTGACATATTAATGAATTATCGATTATTGGTTGATTAACGTTCAGAGGCAAATATTTCATATATTCTTAGGACGATGATATAGGCACGGAGATGACATAAGGTTATTTGCTAGAATAATAGTAAAACTTTCATAGTTCATTGACAATCATATTACTTAGGTCTTTCTACCTTTCCGTGGAAAGACCTATTGATTTTGTTCTGATTATTAGGTCTTTCCACCTCTCCGTGGAAAGACCCATTTATTTGGTTTTGATTATTAGGTCTTTAAACTTTTCCGTGGAAAGACCTATTGGTTTTGTTCTGAGATTTATTGTTTTTCTTCCGCCACATTTTGTTCTTACGTAGTATTGTGGTTTCGCAAGATGTCGCCTAGATTTTTTCGCATATGATATCGAACAGTTATTGCGCTTTTGAAACTGACCCTGTTAAACCGTACACTTTACATTGTAAGTGTTATCTCCCCGAACACTGTTTTCCTTGTGTCCACTACTCCTTCACAACCGTAAAAAATTACGACAAATTTATTTTACCAAAGTGCTTGCTATATCTTCAAGATGATGAGTTGGATTGCACCAAAGTTCTTTCCCCTTATGCATTTGATATAAGTGATATGCATATAAACTCATAAACCGTAAGCCGTATAAACATAGAGTCGCTTTATTGAAGGTCCTTGGGTCCCAACTTAGAAAATTAGGTCAAGGACAAGGTCATGTTCAAATTTTGACATTCACTTCAAACTGCTTTTACTCAGAAAAATGTTCGGGGTAAAATTTTAAAAAATGTGAGCAAAATGTTACATTACACTGTAAGTCGAGAGTATTCGTCGAAATTATACGCTTAGTATTTTGGGGGTTTTCATGCCACTGAAATGGAAAAACTAACAAATTAACTAATTATAGCTTCAGAATTTACATCTATCATGATGCGTACATGCAATTTATCTTTGTAAATCATCCAATGCCCACAAAAACCCATCTAGCCCTCCCTTTTTTTTTGGAATCCAATTTCTATTTTATTAAAAAAAAATGCTAATCCTTCTTATTTTCATCTTCGCTAGCCAAGGGTTACGATCCACTCCCGCTCTCTTCACCCTTGGCAGATTGAGCTAACATTTGTGATATCAATGTTGCGCCATCTATCGGAAGATTAAAGTCACGCCCATTCCGAATACATTATTCTTGACCAATGGTAGCACTTGAACTCTTCAATTTGGAGGTAAAAACACTGTAGCGTCTAGATTCTACACACTTGGTAAAGCCGGAAACGAAAATATACGTCAACATTCATGCATTTGTGCATGAAACATACACAGGAACTTCTATTAGTTGATTAAAACATTTCAGTTGTCACTAAATATAGTCGTATGTTAAGTGATGTAAAGACTTGTTGCGCAATAAACACGTGGCAATTGTTTACAAACACTTTCTACATCTACACGTGATAATTTTATAGGCGCTTTTTGATTGGATGCAGCGAGTTTCTACTGCAACCAATAAAAATCATTATCTTGTGTCTCCGAAATTTTATCTCAATCCGCCAAGGGTGAAGAGAGCGGGAGTGGATCGTAACCCTTGGCTAGCGAAGATGTCTTATTTTATGAATAAATTTCTTTCTGAAATACAAATTTATTCCTGCAAAATAAAATCTGCTCCAAATCATGTACATGTAAATACATTCAAATAAGAGAATTGATGAATATCCTATAGTCAAAGCAGGTACTTGATGAATATCCTGTAGTCAAAGTAGTTACTTGATGAATATTCTATTATCATAGCAGGAACTTCATGAATATCATATAGTCATAGCAGTTAAATGATGAATATCCTATAGTCATAACAGCTTCTTGTTGAATATCTTACATTCAAATACGAGAATGGATGAATATCCTATAGTCATAGCAGTTACTTGAGTAATATCATATTGTCATATCAGGTACTTCATGAATATCATATAGTCATAGCAGGTACTTGATGAATATCCTGTAGTCAAAGCAGTTACTTGATGAATATTCTATTATCATAGCAGGAACTTCATGAATATCATATAGTCATAGCAGTTAAATGATGAATATCCTATAGTCATAGCAGTTACTTGAAGATATCCTATTGTCATCGCAGATGCTGGATGAATAATCTGCAGTCATAGCAGTTACTTGATGAATATTCTGCAATCATAGCAGTTACTTGATGAAAGTCCTATTAAGATAGCAGTTACTTGAGAAATATCTTTTTGTCATAGTAGGTACTTTATGAATATCCTATAGTCAAAGTAGGTACTTGATGAATATCATACTGTCATAGCAGTTTAATGAAGAATATTCTATAGTCAAAGCAGGTACTTGTTCAACATCATATTGTCATAGCAGTAACTTGATGAATACTCTTTAGTCATAGCAGGTACTGGATGGATATCCTATATTCTTAGCAGCTACTTGTTGGATATCCTACATTCAAATTAGAGAATTGATGAATATCCTTTAGTCAAAGCAGGTGCTTTTGAATTTCCTACATTCAAATGCGAGAAAGGATGAATATCCTATAGTCATAGCAGTTACTTGATGAATATCATACTGTCATGTCAGTTTAATGAAGAATATTCTATAGTCAAAGCAGGTACTTGTTCAACATCATATTGTCAAAGGAGTAACTTGACGAATATCATAAAGGCAAAGCAGTTGCTTGTTGATTATCATATAGTTATAACAGGTTCTTTTTTAATGTTCTATTGTCATAGCAGTTACTTGATGAATATCCTGCAATCATTGCAGTTACTTAATGAATATCCTATTGTGATAGCAGTTACTTGAGAAATATAATATTGTCATAGCAGGTACTTTATGAATATCATATTGTCAAAGTAGGTACTTGATGAATATCATACTGTCATAGCAGTTTAATGACGAATATTCTATAGTCAAAGCAGGTACTTCTTGAATAACCTATAGTCATAACAGGTACTGGATGGATATCCGATGGTCATAGCAACTACTTGTTGGATATCCTACATTGAAATAAGAAAATTGATGAATATCGTATAGTCGAAGCAGGTACATGATGAATATCCTATAGTCATATCAGTTACTTGAAGATATTCTATTGTCATCGCAGACGCTGGATGAATAATCTGCAGTCATAGCAGTTACTTGATGAATATCCTGCAATCATAGCAGTTACTTGATGAAAGTCCTATTAAGATAGCAGTTACTTGAGAAATATCTTTTTGTCATAGTAGGTACGTTATGAATATCCTATAGTCAAAGTAGGTACTTGATGAATATCATACTGTCATAGCAGTTTAATGAAGAATATTCTATAGTCAAAGCAGGTACTTGTTCAACATCATATTGTCATAGCAGTAACTTGATGAATACCCTTTAGTCATAGCAGGTACTGGATGGATATCCTATATTCTTAGCAGCTACTTGTTGGATATCCTACATTCAAATTAGAGAACTGATGAATATCCTTTAGTCAAAGCAGGTGCTTTTTGAATTTCCCACATTCAAATGCGAGAAAGGATGAATATCCTATAGTCATAGCAGTTACTTGATGAATATCATACTGTCATATCAGTTTAATGAAGAATATTCTATAGTCAAAGCAGGTACTTGTTCAACATCATATTGTCATAGGAATAACTTGACGAATATCATATAGGCAAGGCAGTTGCTTTTTGATTATCATATAGTTATAACAGGTTCTTTTTTAATGTTCTATTGTCATAGCAGTTACTTGATGAATATCCTGCAATCACTGCAGTTACTTAATGAATATCCTATTGTGATAGCAGTTACTTGAGAAATATAATATTGTCATAGCAGGTACTTTATGAATATCCTATTGTCAAAGTAGGTACTTGATGAATATCATACTGTCATAGCAGTTTAATGACGAATATTCTATAGTCAAAGCAGGTACTTGTTGAATAACCTATAGTCATAACAGGTACTGGATGGATATCCGATAGTCATAGCAACTACTTGTTGGATATCCTACATTAGAATAAGAAAATTGATGAATATCGTATAGTCGAATCAGGTACATGATGAACATCCTATAGTCATATCAGTTACTTGAAGATATCCTATTGTCATCGCAGATGCTGGATGAATAATCTGCAGTCATAGCAGTTACTTGATGAATATCCTGCAATCATAGCAGTTACTTGATGAAAGTCCTCTTAAGATAGCAGTTACTTGAGAAATATCTTTTTGTCATAGTAAGTACTTTATGAATATCCTATAGTCAAAGTAGGTACTTGGTGAATATCATACTGTCATAGCAGTTTAATGAAGAATATTCTATTGTCAAAGCAGGTACTTGTTCAACATCATATTGTCATAGCAGTAACTTGATGAATACCCTTTAGTCATAGCAGGTACTGGATGGATATCCTATATTCTTAGCAGCTACTTGTTGGATATCCTACATTCAAATTAGGGAATTGATGAATATCCTTTAGTCAAAGCAGGTGCTTTTTGAATCTCTTACATTCAAATACGAGAAAGGATGAATATCCTATAGTCATAGCAGTTACTTGAGGAATATCATATTGTCATATCAAGTTCTTGATGAATATCCTATTGTCATAGAAGTTACTAGATAAATATCTTATAGTCATAGCAGCTTCTTGTTGAATATCCTACATTCAAATACGAGAATAGATGAATATCCTATAGTCATAGCAGTTACTTGATGAATATAATATTGTCATATCAGGTACTTGATGAATATGCTATAGTCATAGCAGTTATTTGATGGATATCCTATTGTCATAGCATGTACTTGATGAATATTCTATTGTCATAGCAGTTACGTGTTGAATATTCTATATTCAAATTAATAAATATTCTATAGTCAAAGCAGGGACTTGGTAAATATCCGATCGTCATAATAGTTCCTTGATGAATATCCTATTGTCATAGCAGGTACTTGAAGATTATCATATAGTCATAGCAGTTACTTGAAAGAAATCCTATTGCCAAAGCATGTACTTGATGAATATCCTATAGTCGTAGCAGTTACTTGATGGATATCCTATTGTCATAGCATGTACTTGATGAATATCATATTGTCATAGCAGTTACTTGTTGAATATCCTATATTTTAAATAAGGGAATTGATGAATATTCTATTGTCATAGCAGGTACTTGATGAATATGCTATAGTCATAGCAGTTATTTGATGGATATCCTATTGTCATAGCATGTACTTGATGAATATTCTATTGTCATAGCAGTTACGTGTTGAATATTCTATATTCAAATAAGGGAATTAATAAATATTCTATAGTCAAAGCAGGGACTTGGTAAATATCCGATCGTCATAATAGTTCCTTGATGAATATCCTATTGTCATAGCAGGTACTTGAAGTTTATCATATAGTCATAGCAGTTACTTGAAAGATATCCTATTGCCAAAGCATGTACTTGATGAATATCCTATATTTTAAATAAGGGAATTGATGAATATTCTATTGTCATAGCAGGTACTTGATGAATATGCTATAGTCATAGCAGTTATTTGATGGATATCCTATTGTCATAGCATGTACTTGATGAATATTCTATTGTCATAGCAGTTACGTGTTGAATATTCTATATTCAAATAAGGGAATTAATAAATATTCTATAGTCAAAGCAGGGACTTGGTAAATATCCGATCGTCATAATAGTTCCTTGATGAATATCCTATTGTCATAGCAGGTACTTGAAGTTTATCATATAGTCATAGCAGTTACTTGAAAGATATCCTATTGCCAAAGCATGTACTTGATGAATATCCTATAGTCGTAGCAGTTACTTGATGGATATCATATTGGCAAAGCATGTACTTGATGAATATTATATTGTCAAAGCAGTTACTTGATGAATATCCTATAGTCAAAGCAGTTCATGATGAATATCCTATTGCTATATCATGTACTTGATAAATATCATATACTAACTCAAAGCAGGTACTTGTTGAATATCAAATTGTCATAGGAGTTACTTGACGAATATCATATAGGCAAAGCAGTTACTTGTTGATTATCATATAGTCATAACAGGTTCTTTTGAATGTTCTATCGTCATAGCAATTGCTTGATGAATATCCTGCAATCATTGCAGTTACTTAATGAATATCCTATTGTGATAGCAGTTTCACAAGAAATATAATATTGTCATAGCAGGTACTTTATGAATATCCTATTGTCAAAGTAGGTACTTGATGAATATCGTAGTGTCATAGCAGTTTAATGACGAATATTCTATAGTAACCTATAGTCATAGCAGACACTTAATGAATAACCTATAGTCATAGCATGTACTTAATAAGTAACCTTTAATCATAACAATTACTTTGATTTAAGTCATATAGTAGAAACAGTTACTTGATGAATATCATGAATATTCTTTAGTCAAAGCAGTTACGTGAAGAATAACCTACAATCATAGCAGTCACTTGATTAATATCCTATAGTCATAGCACTCTGTGTTTTTTGGTTTGTTAGATGTATTTTTGTTTGTACCCAACTGATGATATAAGCTTTTTTCCACTAAATTTAATAGTTTATTCTTATGTTGTACTGTTTTATCACTGTCACAGGATATTAGGAGGGATAGTGTCTTCGAATAAGTTTTAACCCACCACATTCTATATGTGCCTGTCCCAAGTCAGGATCCATTCAGTGGTTGTCGTTTGTTGCTGTAAAACATATTTGTTTTCATGATTCCGTGCATAAATTGTTTTTACATTTGTCATTTTGGGGCCTTTTATAGCTATGCGGTATGGACTTTGCTCCTTATTGAAGGCCATATGGTAACATACAGTTGTTAATTTCTGTGTCATTTGGTCTATTTTGGAGTTGAATCATTGGCGATCATACTACATCTTCTTAATTTTTTTGATGAAAGTCTGGTTCTTCTTTTTAGTTATCGAAGAGTCATGCACAAACAACGGGAATATTGGAAAATAACCTTTAATACTTTTTTTTTTATTCATTTTTGAAGAATGTAAATGAATTTTCCTTTTTTCTAAATTGCACTCATTAATTCTATATCTATTTAAAAATTTACTGAGAAAAAAGTAATCAAAATTACGGTATAGAGCTCTTAGGCAGATTTGAATTTCGGGGGAGGGGGCAAGGATTTTTTTTTTCTGGACAAACTTTTTTTTGGCGAAAAGACGAAAACAATTTTTTTCTTTCAATTTTAGAATTACATATAGTGGCAGCTGAGGATGAAACAAACACTTTTTTTTTCTCAGGGTCAAAAACAAATATTTTTTTTTCTCCAAAACCTGGAAACAAACTTTTTTCCCAAAAAAAATCCATAGCACACCCCCCCCCCCCCCCCCCAAAAAAATCAAATGCTACATATTAAAATAGGTCATTTCTATAATTGTAAAAATACTTTATCTGAGTTATCTCCACTAATTTGGCAAAGCTGAAAACAAATTACAGCCGTAAAAATGAGAAAACACATACCAACAATCGATCAAATGTTGCTTTAAAAATGAATTAAACAATACAAGCCACAATTGTATTCAAGACAGCAAGTCTTTATAGTAAACATTTACTGAATTCGTTTTTGTTCACTGAGAATATATTCCTTAGACGAGCTCAAGTATGTCAATTAATTCATAGGGCATCATGTGATAGTTGAAATTACCCAGTGCAATCATTTTGTGTCCAACTGTGTCTTTAAAACATATCAAATGTTGTATCCACTGTCTGCTGTTCTGTAGTCTGTTAGGTCGCGGTTTTTTTTTTAAACTTTAGCCTCCCACTTCGGCAATACCAAATCATAGAGGGGGAGGGCGGTTACCCGGGACAAACTTTTTTTTTGTCAATTCATAAAAATATCGTTATAAGTAACAACTTTCTGTATTCTAAGATCTGCTATGACATCACAACATTGAATTCACCAAGGTACACTTAAGCTTTTATCTATAGATGTCTTATTAAAAATAATAATCACGGAATCTTAAAGTATTTTCTATGTTAAACATATATAATGTCTGAGATATTTTCTTATGCAAATAAGTTAAAAATTTTCATTTTTTTTTAAGATAATAGAGTAATCAGATATGTAATTTGACCCATATCTTGCGGTTCATCGATTTTCGGTAAAATCAGAGAAAAACCGGCAAGATTAACATTGTTAAATACTTCATTTATTTGTTATTCTGTTTATTTTATTATTTTGAGTTTAAGCATTAAATATCAATTTCTAACATAACATGATTTTTTTTTACATTTAATAATACTCCTTCTTGTCAAGAGTGTCATATTATAAGTTTTTAGTGCACTTAGGAGTCCTAATCAGTGTTAAGACACACTAACTTCATAAAATATTATTATATGAAATGATATATAGATTTCTGAACAAAAGAACAACCCAAATAATTACACACAAAAAAAGAACCATAGAGCATAAATCTTTAAAGATTTCTTGTTTATGAATGTTGAAAATTTGTTTCTTACTGTTAAACAGTCTCGAATTAATTTATTGATTATAAAATTCTTAAAAAAACACTTTTTCCCTGTTATGTCAACGTTTATTGGGGCCAGTTGTTATAGAAATTTAACTTCTGACACCTCTTAGCAATATTACAGGTAAACATGTGATCATCTAGCCACCTGTAATATGCATTTACCTGTAAAAATCAAACCTTTTAGAGAAAAAATACAAATATACATGTATATGATAATAAAAGGTATTTTACTTTGTAAACGATAGAGAAAACAAAACTTTATTTATGTGTGGAACTTTTAAATTTTACAAGAAGCTTCAATATTCGAGGATTGAAAATTGGAAACTATGTTCCTCTTGTGTCCATTCTGATGCACGAATAGTCCGATGCACTTTACCATCATAGTTAATACAAGGATGTGAAGTCCGAAATTTATTTTTTAAAACACCTGTTGAACATGTTTTAGAAAGGGTAACTTTTGCTTTAAGGAATTAACTTCAAGGAATTAACTTCCAAAGAAAAAAGTTGACCGCCAATCAAAATCGATTTTACAATTGGCTAGCATTGCCGGTTTTATCTAAAATTATCGAATTTACGACTTGTGTTTTAATTCACTTGGTCGAGGTTAACTATCATTGTCGAAACAATTCACCTTGTCGACTGTAAATGCATTATCAAAGAAGTAACTATCATTGTCTGCGCGCGAGTCACATTAATTAGACCAT
Source organism: Mytilus edulis (assembly GCA_019925275.1). NCBI lineage: Eukaryota > Metazoa > Mollusca > Bivalvia > Mytilida > Mytilidae > Mytilus > Mytilus edulis. The sequence goes on from CM034351.1 coordinate 68,317,339, forward strand.
CTATGATGGTCGACCGTAAAGTATACTTTACGCCGTACATCTATAATGGTCGACCGATAATCTATCATTGTCGCCGATAAACTGTGATTATCTATTAATGTGCTTTACGCGTTCCATATATACCCGATAACTACGGTAATTGTCATTTTGTAACGACCATTGAAGTCCTATGGTTGTGTGAAAATATTATTGACAATTACCAGCTAGTTTGGTAACAATCGCCCAAATTAAATACTGGACAGTGATAGTTTGTTCAGATTATTATATGTCATTATTGTGTGTAATATGTACATGTTTTTTTTATGGGTTTTTTTTGGGGGGAGGGGGAGGGATATTATTTAATATTAATGTATTAAAATTGTAGTCAGCAATCCTTTTTGTAAAGTTGTTAACTCGAAAATTCAAAACCCTGATTTACAGAGCGATTGACAACTTAAATTGATTTTTTAGAAAAAAAACTCTTACCAATATTTGTTGCTTTGATATCAATAAATTTCACCAAAAGTCAAAGCCTAATGTAAAATTGAGAATGGAAATGGGGAATAAGTCAAAAAGACAACAAACCGACCAAAGAGCAGAAAACAGCCAAAAGCCAACTATGGGTCTTCGACACAACGTAAATTCCGCACCCGTAAGCGTGCATCAGCTGGCCCCTAAACAAAAATTTGTACTAGTTAAGTGATAATAAACGTCATGTACTAAAAAAAAAGATGTGGCATAAATGCCAATGAGACAACTCTCCACAAGAGACCAAATGACACAGTAATTAACAACTATAGGTCACCGCACGGACTTCAACAATGAGCAAAGTCCATACCGCATAGTCAGCTATAAACATGTTTTGTGAGAACTCAACCCACCCCCTACACCTCTAGCCAATGAAAAAAAAAAACACACAGCAAGACGCACAGTAAAAGTTAGTTCAAAAGACAGTGATACATCGATTAACAAATCACTAATAGCAGTTATTGACATGCCAGCTCCAGACCACAATTAAACTGATTGAAAGATTATGTCTTCATAATATGAATATCAAGCACAATCCCTCCCGTAAGGGGTTTAGTATTTAACCATCATAAATATATGAGAAGAACACAATCCGTATCAAGCCAACCACTGGTTTTAGAATAAATGTGTTTAATTCCGATGCTAAGACCCTATAAGTGAATCAATATTAAAGCCAAAATATGCAATCTTTAATGACCTGACATGATAGTTTATATCGATTTTTATATCTCGGAAATCTCGATTAGAAGGTTTGATAGATTATCATTATAGGCAAAAATAAACAGAAATTTAAAAAAGACAAACACAAACGAAATACGTGTTCCTAAAATAAAAACAAACAAGAAGACTGCAACACTGACATTTACAATGTGAGAACTTGGTAATGACATAAAATGTCGTAAGAAAGTCATCATATATATCGTCATTCTGTCATACGGCATACGTCGAAAGGTCAATATAATATCACATCTGCGATTTTAGTACCTTTAACAAACAAACAAAACAAAGAAAAAGTGAACAACAACCCAAATAATGAATCAAATGAAAAATACTGACATTGGTTTTATATGCATATTAAACTTGAAACAAATGCAATCGTTGTGTTGATCCTAGCTTAAAAAAAAAATCTGTACACCAATTTGATTAAATTCATATCTAAAAAAAAATCCAAATAAATATCAACAAAGACAGTTGTGAAGCTCTATACAAATTTAGGATTTGTATTATGTTTAAAGGATCATATCCAAGCTATTCTTCATTACACTTATAAAGACGGTATTTGTTATTCGTTTATAAAAATCTCGATGATTATAACTTGATTAATTTCATCATATGTTTTCATTTTCGATATTGAATGATCTTAACAAGATTTTCTATAGTTAATTCAGATATAACCTTTAAATTATTTGTAGTTATTCCATGTTTTGCTTTATTTTTTCAATTTAGTCTAAAAAGAAATTAACACAACAATACAGATCTCTGTCAATCAAATTTTGAAGAGTTTGTTAAAGTATAACTGTATTTATTCACATCATGCTCTGTGAAGTCATTGAATAGAGGTTACTCTAAGATTATATTCTAAATTGAAGAAATATTCTAGAATAGTGTTTACAGTTTACGACGTATTGAAGTATTTGTTCCTGACAGAAACAAGGGTTCATAATAATATTTGTAATCTATCATGAACAGATACTTTAGAAATGTTTATTTTCAGAGGGAGAGCAGTTACGAAAAAGAATGTGTCCATTGTACACGGATGCCCAATCCGCACTATCATTTTATATGTTCAGTGGACCATGGAAATGTGATAAAAACTCTAATTTGGCATTAACATTAGAAAGATCATATCACAAGGAACATGTGTACTAAGTTTCGAACGAACATGGAGCTTATATAAAAATTCATGTTGATTGGTATGACAGTTTATGAATTATGTTAGTTTTACATGAATACCATATCATAAACTCTAAAGCTTATTTTTTACTTCCTGCCTGTCTGGTAACTGATTTAGATTAACTGGTCAAAACCTTATGTGAACTTTTTTTTTCTGTGCGTCCGTCATTTCGTTGTAGACACTTGAAACCATTTTGTCCCGATTCACTGAACCAACTGTAACCATATGTGTCCTTTTCCTAAGAACGGTTGTATTAAAGTTTGTTATATTGACCTCCACAGTTTTGCCTAAACTTAAAGATCTACATGAGAACTGCGAAACAAAATGAAACAGAGCATCGCAGAAAAGGTCCAAACATTGCAATTATGTTCATTTGGTACCCACTTGTTTACTAAACTAAACACCATCAAGTCGATTTAGAAAAAATATATTTTATACTCACAATTAAGGAACTATATCCGCGTAAATATATACTCCTACAAAACGAGTTTCACATGACAGATTTATATACTGTATTCCCCATTTCATCATGAAGATCCCGCTCGGTCATCGGACGATCATATTGTTATTTTACATTATAAATACTGTATTATCTAAGGTTTTCGTCAAGTGGTCTACTTAAAAGTATGATAAGTAATTTATGATATCAGAAGTAAATCTTCTGTTAAGATATGAGCTATGTTTGACACATTTTTGTCTTTATTTGTTTCTCTTTATCTCTAAATAGCAATAAAATTGTGAAATAAGTGTAAATCAAATATTCGAAATTGACAATGCAGTACCATGCAATGCAAATCAAAATTTGTATTTGCTTCCTATCAAAGAATTGACTAATAGCCTTATGGGACCTTAAATTTTTCATTTTAACAATTATAGATATGTGGTGTACATGTAGATTTAACACGATACAGTAAAGTCTGGGACAAATTCTGGGACTAAAAAAAGATGAAAACTTCCACTTCATTTGTCCATGTACTCCGGTAGATTGTTGTCTTATTTTCAATCATACTGCATCTCATTTTTTATATATATAAGTGTCGACGTACTGCCTTGGACATTGGGGGAAAATCTTTTTTGCTGTTAATTTTTTTTTTTCAGTTATGGATTTTAAAATTGTCTTGCCTAGACCACCACTGAAGAGAAATAATTGTCGAAATGCGCATCTGGTGCATTAAAATTGGTACCGTTACAGCTAATTTCCTACTGCATGTAGGGTGAAACTTTGGTTAGCTTGCTTGCTTTGTTTGTATTTTGACAATTGTAATTGGGATAACCCGATTGAAATAGAACAAAAGAATCGAAGCTCTTTGTTAGAGAAGGCGATAAATGTGTACTGTAATGTTTACTATAGTGACAAAATTTTTAAAAGTTAATAGAAACAAACAAAATTACAATTTTCTTCTCAATAACGAAGTGTTATATTTTAAAAACACCATTTGCATAAGTTTTCAATTTATCTAGTACATAGTTAAGCAGAACAATTAGACATCAAGTCGACGACATGGGTATCTTTCAAGTTGGATGTAGAAAATGCATAACCTCCGATTTCTTTTAAAAAATTACCACGGACGGAAAACATATCAATCTATTAGTTCAGTAATTTTCATGTCTGCCCTTCTATTATGTGACTCAAGAAAAATTCCAAAAAATGGGTAACAATAGTATCGAAAAGAGAAAATCGAGTGCATCTTTTTATGTTAGGGCGTGTTTGAGTTGAATATTTTGTCTTGATATCGTACAAAGCAAGAATATTTCATACACCGTCTCACTTCAGATTTTATCATTTTTATATATCAAAGCTACAGGTTGACTTTATAACTATAAAAAATCACAGTACTAAAAGATGAAATATATGGGTCAAGTGAAATACCTATCTAATGAATCACAAAAACAGAGTAGGTGTGTTCGAATAGCTATTATTTTACTAAAAGTACTTGACGACAGTCTTTCAAGTTGGATGATGAAAATGCATATCTTCGAAAAATTATAATTTTTTGTGTGTGATAACTAGGGTTTATAGTCTTCAACCACTAAAAAAATCTAGTCTGCCCTTCCACGAAATATTTAATTAGAATTTTTTTAAATGTTTATGAATTTTCGAAAATTCCACCTGACAACCGATCAGACAATAGTTTTAAGTTGAATCAATGCAGACAAGATCATTAACTGATGCTCATTAGCGAGTTGATACATTTCTTTTATAAAATGCAACTGACATATAAGGATCGTACTGGTGCAATGTGGATAAATTTATCGGTTTCCAAGAGCAAAATTGGTAGCGCGTCATCCCTACAATGGCTTCCATTTCTACGATTGTGAAAATGAACTGGCGTAATGGGGAGATAATTTTGACGAAGTAGGATCCTGACTGTGTACTGGTTTAATAATGCCTGTTTATATTGTTGGCAGATGTCAATCTTAATTACAATGCTTGAACTAACGTTTATACAAAAAAGCAAGCAAGCAAAACAAACATTTGTCTTTCTAGCATTTTGAGAAGAGCTGTAATATTGTTTGCACTCAATACTCGTATCTGTTTTCAATTGTATTTTCCAAAATACTCATGCCCTTGTGTTGCCCTGACGACTTTCAATTACACATTATGTTGAAAGCTGTAAAAGAGGGACGAAATATACCAGAGGGACAGTCAAACTCATAAATCGAAAATAAACTGACAACGCCATGGCTAAAAATGAAAAGGACAAACAGACTGTAAACAATAGTACACATGACACAACATAGAAAACTAAAGAATAAACAACACGAACCCCACTAAAACCAAGGGGTGATCTCAGGTGCTCCGGAAGGGTAAGCAGATCCTGCTCCACATGTGGCACCCGTCGTGTTGCTTATGAGATAACAAATCCGGTAAGTAGTCTAATTCGGTAGGTCACATTTACGAAAGGGAAGGGGATTGTAGTTACGACGTAAGGAACATATCCGATATCATTTGTGAAACGGTTATTCCATAACGGTCAACCAACTCGTGATGGCGTCAGATGTATTTTTGTTCAAGTTGAAGTTATTTGTGAATACTAATTTAGTGGTAAAATCTGCATGCATTATTCATATCGATTTTGTAAACACACTTCTACATTAAAAACAAACGAAATGTGAGTCAATCATTGAATGAATGAGCTTATGCCATCATTATACAACTGTTTAACTATACGGTTTAGTTTCTGCGCTATATAGACTTGTAACCCTGCAAACCACCGCACACACCATTCACGTATCCATAAGACTATGGTTTTCAAAGTGTTTGGTCCGTCAAAAAGACTGTACATAGCGTTTTAAAAGTGGTATAAAAGATTCTGACCTTTTTAAATACGAATGTACATTTGTATATTCGTGCATCTTATAATAGTATGATGGCATAATTAAGGCCACGAAAAGGTGAAATGAACTATGCAATATAGATATTGAAATGTTATACCTTAAAGTTTGTTCATGTAAATTTTTCTTCACTGATTTTGTTTGAACTGTTATAATAGATTCAACATGGGTTATCCCAATGTTTACAAACTATCAATAATTTCTGACAGCGATTCACTTCAAATTTGTGATAGTATTGTCAACTATTCAAACTTAAAAGATTACAAATAAATTCACAGTTTCAAACAATATTGCATTTCACAGATAATTTAATAGCTGTTAAACTCTGAATTGAAAATACATTAAAATAGGAAAATACACCATGTCATGTCTTCTGTGACAAATTTTCTTTCATTTTAATCTGTAAATTTCAATAGAAATGCAAGATTATAAAGAACTTTGTTAAAAAAGTCATCAAAGGTACCAGGATTATAATTTAGTACGCCAGACGCGCGTTTCGTCTACATTAGACTCATCAGTGACGCTCATTGTTGAGTTTTATCATTCCATTGCTACAAGGTTCTTATTCGACCAGTTGATCTGGCAGCAAAGTGTACACTAGTATTGCTTACTTCTACCATACTTGTTAATAAGTTGATAAATCAGGTCATTAGTATGCATAAAGTATTTGCCACTAGACGTTAAGCGAACAACAATCGATCAATCAATAAGTAAAAAGAGATATTTTTGTTCTTCACATTTTGATGCTATTTGTCTCAGAAGGCATATCGTTTTGGATTATTTTCCTATTTCAATGTATGTTTAATTCAGAGTATATAAGTGATATTATTTATGTTTGATCTGATAGCGTTCCAGTAATTAGATAGTATATGTACACAATTTTAAACACAATTTGACTAAAATGAACGTCCTTTGGTCCAAATTAATCAAAGTACAAAATAAAAAGATTTTGAACTGCAAATAAAATAAACCTTTTGAATGTTTACGTTATCCATATTATCTGTCAATGTAAAATGTAAAGGACTTGCATGTTGTGATCTTTTCACTTGAAATTATAAAAGATTTTAAAGAAACAATATGATGTACATGATAATGGGAAAAATAATTATTACAATTTGGCTATATATTTGTTTTCAGTATATTTGTATAAAATGTTCAATTAAATTGTCATTACAGGTACAAGAAGAACCTTCTTTGTTATATCATAAGTATGGACTCTGTTGTAGTAGACACAATTCGTATGACATGTTGCAATTTCAAAATCAAATATAATCTCTACAGCAATTGTTTGAACATCAGTCAATTCTTTACCGTCGAATGTTGACTTTGTAGATGTGTATGGAAATGCCTTGGTTCCAATTCGATACGAGATCTTAAACGTAGTTTAGCATTATAAAACATCAACTGAATGTATTTGATTTTTATAATGTACTAGTATATTGAGCCAAAGATTTCAGTGCCGGAGAATTGACAAAACGTGTAGAAACGAGTTTTGAAAGATGTCTTACAAATTCAATTAATATTTTAGTAGCAGTACTGTGCTTGATTTTAATTATTAGACATAAACCATGTTAGTTTAACAGCAGCTACACAAATGTTATGTAAGTGATGCAACATCAGGAACAAACTCAGAACAAACTGCAGATCCGGTTTTTGAAATTAAACAGTTTTTTTTATTGCATCTAAGTTTGTTTTTTCCCTTTAACAATCTGTTAATTTGACGCAATCATTTGAAGAAATCATGATAATGGATGGACAAACCAGTCGATATTATATCTGATTTTGTAAAAGATTAAATACAAATACATTTAAGTGAACTGGTACATATTGTACCGGATTGGGACTATGACTGCATCAAAAAGAAATATCATACTCAAGATATGAAGCGAATATTAAAAAAAATGAAAATAGTAATCATTTTAAACCACGGACTGTCTACTTTCCGTCAATTTTAATTACATACATGTTAAAATTAATGTATATGTTCAGAGTATAAAATGAAGATTTCGATATTATCAAAATGCAGAAGAGTGTACCGGTATCTTATTGGTGGGAAAACGTGCAGGGACATTAAATATTATGATACATTGTTTAAACTATAGCATAAATATATAAAACAACCAAAACAAATGCATTATTGATGGTAATTATAAGTAACTGGAAACAAAACGGAAATATATATTTATACTTACGTTAAGATCTATTTTGAGATTTGTACGACATGGTTATAAGTTTCGTAAGTTGGTGCATTAGTGTGTTTCAGTTTTATTGTTAAAACCAAAATAAGTCTGAAGGACGAACTTAACATAGTTTAAATGTCTCATTTAATATATATTGGTATACACAAACTAATATTGCTGACCCAGACAACATAAGGTTAATTGAAAATAAATTGGATATACTTTCAATATCCCTAATTGAGAAACTTGCTTCCCTTTTAAAGTTTTAAAGCAAAAGTTTTTAAATCATAGATATTTCTTTGACTTATAATATGTTGGTTGTAAATATGATTTTTTTCTCAGAAGCAGACTTTGTTTGTTTTGGAATCTTAGCTATTAATTTCAAGTGTTTGCTATTGTTATATGATGATTTATCCGAATAAACATTGTTAAAACTAACATGTATTAAGTTATTTCTGTTTTGATATAACTGTTTCACACCAAGACTTAAATTTTAGAATATGTCCTCTTTATAAGTTGATATTACTAATAGATTGAATTTTTATAGGACAGAACAAATGTAGCAAACACACTTTGATATTGTTGTGAACGTATTCAGTCAAATAGTTTACATCTCAAGAACTAAAAGATGTCAATGGAAAATTGTCTTGTCACGTTTGTCAAAGTTTTGAGTTTTCATTAAGTGTCTATTCACAAATGTATGGGTAGCTTTTGATGCCCTGTTCACGTGTGCATTTTAGATACAAGTAATGAAATAAAGATGCACGTTGAATAATAGATCGTTTTCTTGTTGTCTTTTATAATATGTAGTTATATGCAATGAATATGAGTACAATGCAGATTATTTGACTATCATTAAAACCCGCTGCAATTGTAAGCACCTGTCCTCAGTCAGGAATCTGGTGTTCAGTAGTCGTTTGTTGATGTGATTCATAAGTGTTTCTCGTTTCTTGTTTTTTTTATGTAGATTATACCGTTGGTTTTCCCGTTTGAATGGTTTTACACTAGTAATTTTTTGGGGGCCCTTTATGGCTTGCTGTTCGATGTGAGCCAAGGCTCCGTGTCGAAGACCATACTTTGACCTATAATGGTTGACTTTTATTAATTGTGACTTGGATGGAGAGTCTCATTGGCACTCATACCCCATCGCCTTATATCTATCTATTTAAAAATTACCGATAATTGTTCTTAGTCGGTGCTTAGATAATTCAATGTTGCATAGTAATTCAAGCCGTATACAAATTTGAATTAGAATAAATTATCCGTCTAACTGAACACAAATAGACATTTTATTGACTTTTCATTTCATTGTTTAAAGTATTAATGCCAATATCAAAATATAGTTTTGTGATTATAAATCCTTAATGTTTCCACAGTAAAATGTCGTAATGAGTATTGGTAGAAAGATTTTGATTTACACTTGTCAGATGTATAGTTGCCATGAATAGTGTTACCTTTGATAAATGTAAACTATATTTAATTCAAACTTATCAGATTTAATCATTAATATGTCTAACTTATTACGAGTCATCGAATGCATTATCATTAATAACTGAAAAGCTTTAACAAAAAGCAATGACAACACACACACACACACACACAAACACAGAAACAGACACACATAATATACAAATTAACAATGATCTGAAAAAAGGAATTCGTTTAAAAAAAAACCCACCTAGAAACAGGAAACACTTTTTTCTCTATTTAAATCAAAAATATTGGATATTAGATGTAAACGTACGTACCTGACTCGCATGTTTCCATTTACTATATCAACAGGACAACATCATAATATAGATCTGAAATGAAAACAAAATTATATATGATCTCATTCACCACGGTCTGACTACATTCCACAAAAGCTTGTAACTTCTAACCATTTTATAATTATATCAATATGAACGCCAATCTGTATCTTTACAATGTATTATATTTGGGTATTAAATAAAATCGCTCTTAATCGTGTTTACTTTATGCATAATCATGAAAAAATTATATGACAGAGGTACGTTGTTGTGTAGGATAATATCTTTAATAAAAAAAAATATTTTTATTTTAATACCATTTTAATTAAAGGTTTGAATATTTGGATATTTTCATAATCGTATGAATGCTTCAAAATCTGTTTTTTTAAATTGATAAAAATGTCAAATCATTCAAATGTAATGTTTTTTGCACTTTTAAGGTATCGATAGATACTTGGTCGATATACACTATTGCAACGTGTATGGAATATGATTTTGATTTCTTCTCATCAAATTGAGAATCAAAATAAGTTGTTTTTAGGAAAAAAACATACCCCGGCCCTTTTTGAAGTTAAATGGTCGTGCCCTAATATATATGTGCTGTTACTTTAAAACAATGCAATCAGTAAATCGGAAAATTAAAATAATTTGCACTGCAAAAAAAACAAAAAAAAACAAGATGAACCAACTAAATTAATCTCAGGTAAGCAATAATGCTAGACATAAACGATTTTTCTGCACATCCTTTAGAAGTATTGTACAAATAGTGTAAGATCTTATCTACAATGTTATATACACAAATTCTCTAAATGAATATAAATCACGCCGACATTCAAAGTATCGTTTCAAAGTAAAAGATTTTATTGATGCACATTTATCATTTCATTAAATGTTATGCCCAGCAAGACACATTTTATGTACTTTTTGTATCTTTGAACTAGAATGGACACAACATATATTTAAATTGATCATCTATAAACTTTAAATACAGAAAATGATTATCACCTGTTTTCGGGATTTTTAGCTTTTTAAACTATAGATATACTCAGCTACATCAGAAATGCAACCTGATTTTCAACTTACAATTGAATGGTTTAACTTTATTTTTTGTGTAAAAAGGATGCTTTTTTTTGTGCAAAAGCTAAAAGAGAAATTGTTCTTTCTAATCAGGCATTAGAGTTTCTAATACACCAACCCAAATATTTCGGTAAACAAGAAGTTGTCGAGTGATGAATCTGAAAACGTATCACATGGTATAGCTGATTTATATAAACCTAAGAACCAAATTTCACAAATCCTTTTATTGTAGGTCCTGAGGAAAATGTGACGAAACTTTTCAACCTTGCTACTCATGTGTAAAATGATGTAAGTATTCGGTAAACAAGAAGTTGTTGAGTGATGAATCTGAAAACGCATCACACGGTTTAGCTGACTTATATTAACCTTGAAACCATTTTTTTTCTTATTTCTTTTTTTTTTATATATAAAACAAAGTTTTTTAACTGAAACAAAATCAAGATTACAATAGTATAGATACATTTCATTTGATTTTAGATGTTTTTATATATTTAAAGTTCGTATGGATTTTTAGCAGTACGATAAAAAGAGATTTGGATCTGTGTCGAAGGGTCGAACTTCAGTAACAAAAAGTAGATATTTCTATTCAATGTTGTTGACGTTCGATGGCCTAATAAATCTAAAATTTTAAAAACCATATAAAGCACATTTGTAACTACATTAAACAACATTATTATCCATTAAACAACTTGAAAAAGTAGAATTTCATTCCAGTATATTTACGCAATTCATATTTATTATCAATAAACCATTAACAATGGTTAAATGAGTGAAAGTTTGTTTGATAAAACAGTTCATATTTCAATCATTTACAATGACGCAACGAAGTGCTAGAGAATGCACGTAGTTAGTACTTAGATGACTTCTATAATAAAACAACTGCAAGTTAACTGCTTTGTATTAAATTATATATGAGATGTATAGAAATAAGAAGATGTATGATTGCCAATGAGTTTATGTTGGATGGACAGGAGCATACAGCCTATGCCACCTACTGATCTAGATGTACAGTTAATTTCACACGGCACCTAGAAAGAAATCAAAACCACTGCTATGAAAGCGGTACTTGGCGATAGATTTTAAAGACAATTACTATAAAACTACAGTTACCCTGTACGTTCTGTCATTAATACCATGTTTCTATCTATAGATATAAGACGATGTGGTTTTAGAAGTATTGGATAAATATTGTAAGATCTTATCTACAATGTTATAGCGTCACTGATGAGTCTTATGTAGACGAAACACGCGTCTGGCGTACTAAATTATTATCCTGGTACCTTTGAATATGAATATAAATCACGCAGACATTTCGAATATCGTTTCAAAGTAAAAGATTTAATTGATGCACATTTATTATTTCATCAAATTTTATGCCCAGCAAGACAAATGTATGTACCATTTGTATGTTTTGTGTAATTCTGTTTGGAGTTCTTGTGATTCTATACATTTTACTCTATTTTGTTTAGACTAAGAGATAGCTTGTTTCTAATCATTAGTCTTCGGTATATTACATTTTTCTTGACATTTAACAAATAATAAAATAAAAAAATATAACCGAGATAAGAGTCTGGGATTGTCGTTGATCACAGCCTGATGTTCTTACTTTTAGCAAAAATAAGGTCGTAAGGTGTTTACATTAAAACTGTTTTTTTATTGATTGTGCAGGTCCTTTTATAACATTGGTCCGAATTTTGATAATTGTTGAGTACGGTGACAGGTTGTACTTTTTGTAGTAAACATCCTTGTCCTTTGGTCTTTGTTTGATGGTTGTCTCATTTGCAACCATATCTAGACGTTTTCAAATTTTGAGGGTGTGCATATCAATATAAAAGCTTTATTTGACATAATTCATTATTCAATATTATCATTTTGGGAGGAATGTTAAAGTTGCGACCAAAATACCTCACCCTTTTGCACCTCTGATCGGGTTTTAAATAGTTGCATTGATTTTTAAGATTAAAATATATAAAATGAACCCCCGATGGTGTTGTTAGTGACACATTTAAACAAGCATTGTCATTTCAAATAAATCAGTTGTCATTCAATATTTTATTATATTTGCTTACATAGATATTTGAAAGCCCGTTGTGACGTTAAAAACCTGGAACGATCATTATGAAGTATTTAAAAATCAAAGACTGGTTTGAATTTTTATACGACCATTTTCAAATAATCAATGTGTTTTATATAGCAATACTTCACTTTTCAAAGGAAAACGATTTGCATGGTATTGAATTGAAATTGCAACGATACTCTTAAAAATCTGTTAATTTCAATGCAATATAATATGGTCTACTTATTTTTTTACATATTGTTCCAACATTGTTTTTAAATAGGAAGAATCATACATGTATTTTATTTTGTTTGAAATTGGGTTTTTCCCGTTTGCTATTTGTAGTAATTATTTATAGATGGAACTAGTATAACTAGTTCTGATACTGGTTCTGCAACAGTATGTACTATTTATAAATTTGATGTTAGGTGCATAAGGCACGAGGAAAGTTTTGGCGGTTTCTAAGGGTGGGGTTAAATGGTACTATATAAAGTTTGGCATTTAAATGTATTAGTATCGAAGGTGCTCGCAGTTACGTCGAATTGAAGTTGGTCACATTGGTATATATGCAGTTGCTGCTATGTTTAATGTACGTACAGGCGTTGGAGGTATTAGCAGAGGAAAAAGAAACGATGCGAAAGAGAAACAATGTTATATGTCTTGTATTTATATGTTGTTTCAATCGAAGAAATCTGTACAATAAAGTAAAATAAAATATTGTATCGCAAGAGAAATTAATATGTTACTGCGAGCAACTAATCCTATATCTGTGTTTGCCTTGTTTATAGCATATTGAATTTAGAGATAAAATACTTTAAATTCGGACGAGCAGGGCGAGGGAGAATTTAAGTAACTCACATATTTTTCAATTGAATTCTGTTTGAACTGCTTGTATTCGAACAGACGTATACCAAGAGCATGTTTCTAATACATTACGTTTTATCTGGTTGTGTCGAATCTTTATGCTTTAACACCGATTTTCGACCAAAATTTTGTATTTTAATAATTGTATAAAATATTCAAGGAAAGATATGTTTATACATACTCTTGATGTTGAAACTACAATACGATATACAATAAAGAGATGTGACATGCTTGCCAGTAAGACGCCTATCAACCAAAGTTGAAATTGTGAAGATATATGTATAAGCAATTATAGGTCATGACAGTATGGCCTTTAACAACGAAAAGTATCTGTTTAGTTATAGTCAACTATCAACGACCCCGACATAAACCATGTGAAACCATGCAAACGAAAAAACTAACGACATTATCTATATATATAATTATAACAATACAATTTGCGAAAAAATTGACAGATATAAACAAATTTCAACATTGGACACGTATATTCAAAATGCAGCGGGGTTTAACATACGTGTTAGCACTACATTCTTCTCGCAACCTTGGACAGTGGGGTAACAGCACAGCCACAAAATACCCTGTAAAACATATATTTTGTACAACTGTTGACATGGAAATATGTTTACACTATGAATCACGGAAAACATAATTAGTTTGGATATTTTTAAGCAACTAATCAAAGTGTAAATCACGTTCTTTACACCAGTAAATGCGGAACAAACTGGCTTGGCTTAGTTTCGCCTAATTTATGTCAAAATGTTGGATAAGTGAACAGCTTCCAGAATTATGCAGATACATATCCTGTTGGATACCTATAACAAAATAGTTTCTCCTAAAGATCAAGGGATCATTATGTAAATATTAAAATTGTATTTGAAAAGTAGAATATGATAAAACTGCGATAGCACAACTTATAACGTTTACATAATTATAAAACAAGATGTGATGTATATGTCAAAAAAGATTAAGAGCACACGATACAAAAAAATATATCTAATTTAAAGAGTGTTTTACAATAGAAAAGTGATTTGCACGAATGTTTTCTGTAATTATTTAAATCACTCATTACTTTACCTTTCTATTGCTTCCAGTAGGGATTTTAATGAATTTTAGCAGTCGATTTCATCTTCAATAAATGTAATCAAAAAATTTAATTATTTGAACTAAATAACACAACTTTAAAATGTACACTAATGAAATATCTAATATACGTTTGTATCCTAGAAACAGTCCATCAAATAAACATCATCTACCATAAGCGCTGCATGAAAACCTTTTATCTGAAACCAGTTATTCAAATGGTGGCCAATGTAGTGTCTGACTGTTTTATCCTCTATGACCATGGAGTTGTCTAGTTTCCTTTCAATTGAATTTTTAAGCATTTGCGTGATCCCTTATGTTTTTTTAAGTAAATGAATTTTAAAGGTCTTTTAACCTAACGTGTTGCTTTCATTTTTTATAACAATCGGTCGAGACCTCTGCCTTGTGGACTATCATTCCCGGAGGGTAGTAGCTCAGTAGCCAGTGGTACTGTACTGACATGATTTCTAACAAATCTTTCTTTCTACAATTGTCTTTTTGTAAATTTTGAAACGTCAACTCCCTAAGGCAAAGTTAACCTTAGATGGAGAGTGCTTTTTCAATCTTCTTTGGACAAACACTTTTACCTGTCACGGGACGAACAAAAAAACGGATGCACAAAACAAAAAATATGCCTCATACTATTAAAAGTGGGACATAAAAAATACACAGACACCTAAATTGGTAGAAAGTTGTTTCACGTCCTCCTCGTCGCATCTCTTTCATTTCCTTAAATCTTGACATCACAAATATACAATACAAGTCAATAAATCTTAGTTACTAGATTGTAAATAACATCCCTAAGAGTGTTTTAATTGTATTTTATTTACTGTTCTGCCCCTATCTAGCCATTCTGATGATTTTCAACATTAACATATGGTGCAAACACATTTAATATGCATTGCACTTTCACTAATGTACAACAAAGTGTTAACGTTAATATAAAGATCTTACTGAATAGATGTCAAGTATTTCTGTCATCAAAGTTGCATTATATCGTTTCGATATTACATGTCAACCACATTTATAAATAGTCAAACCGATATTAAAAACTATTTATCTAACGATAAGTTGCACATATACACCTAAAGGCCCGCGCTTCTGGAACAGCTTATATGGTTATATAGTTATAGCATTTAAAATAGCAAGTAAATTTAAGAATTGTTCAAGTTATTGTTTTTGGCTCAACGACTTATTCAGTAATTAATTAAAGGTAATTACTATACTGATGTTGTACATGTAACGCATTTGGTTTTTTTAAACCTGAACATCGATTCAAACAATAGATAAGGGAATCGAAGTTAATCTTATAATAATTTGAAAATCATCATTCTGTGGTTATTTAAATCACTCATTACCATACCTTCATACTGCTTCCAGTAGGAATTTTAATTATATTTAACAGCCGATTTCATTAGTAACAGCAAGCATAAAATTTAATTTTACAAATTAAAGACACAACATAAATTTTCCTCGGAGTTCAGTATTTTTGTGATTTTACCTTTTTAAAATGTCAATGAAACTCAACTTGAATCATACACTTATACTTTTATTGATATTTTATAGTTTTCATACAAAATGGATAGGTGTTTTTTTAAGTTTTCATTTTTATTTTTTAAAATTTTAAAATTTTTGGGTTTTTCCTTTCATATTGTTAAAAACAGGTTAAAGAATATAAACGATAGGCCGGTTAAACTGACTTCATCCACAGTTCTACTTAACAGCATCCACGATAAGGCACGTATTGCATCATTAGTTCAATCAAATTGAAATATCAGGCGTCTCATTCAGGTTACATTTTAATTGCAGCTGTATGAATGTATGCATTGTATCCTTCTCATGTCTGATATAGATGTAGGTATTTCGATTTACAGCTTGTCTGTAGCTTCGTAGTCCGTTCAGTAAAATGTGGAGTTGTATGAAACTTGGATTTTAGACACTTCAAGTATAAGCGATTAACGATAGAATGTAAATCTTCAATAATGTTTGAATATCAAAATAAACTAGGGATATTGTGTAAAATAATATTTACTTTTGAAGGGTTAATTCAAAGATAATAATCCTTGATCAACATAAACGCATTTTTGAAATTGAATAAAAAGATCATTAGAATGATCATGATCAATAACAAACATATAAAATTCTATAACAAAATGAATTTATAATTGGATGAATAGGTGTTCAATAAATCTGTGTTACAGAATTGGCGACGTACTGAATATTTATATTTAATCCAGATAGCTTAACAAAAGAGTCATAATATTGATTCTAATTTAGTATATTGATCAAAATTAAATATGTTGTATTGGTGAACCACAACTGAATATATCAAGTTGGAAAATTGTCATACAACGTATAGTTTTTCGATCGGTGTAATATTTGAAGCAGGAATAATATGTATCATAAAATCAAGCAGATGTATTTTTTAATGATACATGTAGCTATAAATGTTTTTTATTTGTTTTTTGTAAATGTATTCTTATTGCTAAAACGTTTGTTCGTGAGCTGTCGTATTGTTCCCGATCTAAATATAAAAAATGAGAATTTTATTTTACTTAAAACAAAAAAGATCAGTATAATGTTAGAAAACATATCAAAAAGGTAAACTGAGGTTGGTTTCATTTCAAAACAAGGTTGTAGACTGTCTTGCATGATCGGATATTAGCATTATAGATATAAAACGAAAGCAGAATTATATATAAAAAAATCATTCAACTTGGTCTGATAACCTTCCACATAGCATAGTAAATTCCAACCAATTTATTACTTAATCAATATTAACACCAAATTTGCCCAACAGAATACATTTTATTTGGATTTAAATTAATTTGCTCTTAATTATATTTACTTAACGGATAATCATTTAAAAGTTAAATGAGAATTATTAGTTGTTTGTATTATAATTTACTGGATAAATATTTTATAAAACTCTAATTTTAAAAATCATTAATTTTTCATGTTATAGTACATAACCATTTGACGCTTTAAAAAGCTATCTGTTAAAACTTTAATTAAAATTTAAAAGTATACCATATTAAAGAATTTTGTGAGAATGAAGCAATTCAAATATGTTGAATATCATGGCTAATTGAGTGAATATGAGGTATACAAGTTCTGTAACCTGGAATGTATATCAAGGGATACCGTTTATTAGTTGCAGTGCTTTAAATGAAAAAATAAACAAAAGTGATTAAACACTAATTTTATATTCAGAAGTAATTTAACAGAGCAGTAAGAGAATAGAGCATATCTAACAGAAATTAAAAAATTACTAGAATGTGGTTTAAGTGGTTATAAATTACCAAAAGTCAAGAAACAAAATAAAAGCCAGCATTATCGCCTGCAGGATAACAACGAAAAAACACACAGCAGCCAACACACACTACTAGGGGAGATGAGCAGCTGTAATAGTTTTCATTGCACTACTCCTTGGATGTCAACACCGTTTAATCCCGTCATTATTCAACAAATTTGTTTTAATATGTCATGCATTGGGCTCTTGAAAATTTTAGTACAGCTATATTTATAATTGTAGTTGATACAATCCGTTCTTACGAAAAAATACACAAATGGACGGGCAACAAAAGATTAAATTCATAAGTGTGTTCGAGGGTAGAGGGTTTACGGAAATCCATGTCATAAGTCAGGAATTTGACAGTTATTTTCCATTCCTTTGTTGTGCTTGCTGTTTTGATTTTGCCACTTTGTCTTTCCGATTTGAATTTTCTTTGGAGTTCGATATTTTTCACTTGACAAACTGTGTTTTTGGTGGTACATGTTATACATATTATCTGGAAATAAAATTGAGAATGGAAATGGAGAATGTGTCAAAGAGACAACAACCCGACCAAATAAAAAACAACAGCAGAGGGTCACCAACAGGTCTTCAATTTAGCGAGAAATTCCCGCACCCGGAGGCGTCCCTCAGCTAGCCCCTAAACAATTATATACTAGTCCAGTGATAATGAACGCCATACTAATTACATTTGTTTTTATATTGCAGATGTGCTATCGTTAAAACCAACAAACAAATCTTGGTAGATACATTTATCTGGTTTAACGACAAATAGATAAGTTATATTTAGATATGAGGATTCTTCTCAATATCCACTTATTTACCAAAATGTTGTTATTTCGATGCTTTATGCATAATTTCAAGAAAATCTGACAAATCCAAGAACTACTGTTCCTTGCAAATGAAAATTAAGCACGTGCAGTTTAAAAAAAAGTTTCATATCAATTTCACTGCAATCGCATTCACTATGTATTTATCTATGGTTATCCACTACGGGGCGCCGAACGGGACTCTTGTGGTTTTGTACTCGAAATTCAATTTTGCACGAACAAAAGTGAGTTTTGTTCAGCAAAAATGAGTTCAGATTAACAAAAAAGAGTTCAGTTTAACAAAATTTGTAGATTATTACAAATTTAAATTTTGTCATACAAAATTATCTTTCAGTGGACAAAAGTTACTTTTGTCATGATAAAATTTATTTTTGTATGAGACTTGACTTTTGTTACCTAATTTGAAAATTGGGTGACAAAAGTCAATTTTGTATGCAAATTAGTTTAGTTTGGATTCTGTGAACATGGTGAACTAATTTGCATACAAAATCGACTTTTGTGAGACAAAATTGACTTTTGTGGGACAAAATTGACTTTTGTGAGACAAAATTGACTTTTGTGAGACAAAATTGACTTTTGTGAGACAAAATTGACTTTTGTGAGACAAAATTGACTTTTGTGAGACAAAATTGACTTTGGTGTTTGCAGTAATTCCACCAGTACTGTATGTAAGTAACAATTAAAAAAAAATAATGCCAAAAATGAATTTTGCCTACAAAAATGATTTTTTTCATGACAAAAATGAATTTTGTCTACAAAAAGGAATTTTGTCTACAAAAAGGAATTTTGTCTACAAAAAGGAATTTTGTCTACAAAAAGGAATATTGTCTGCAAAAAGAAATTTTGTCTACAAAAAGAAATTTTGTCTACAAAAAGGAATTTTGTCTACAAAAAGGAATTTTGTCTACAAAAAGGAATTTTGTCTACAAAACGGAATTTTGTCTACAAAAATGAATTTTGTCATCACAAAATTGAAGTTCTCATAAAGCAATTCTGTATCACATAGTTTTGTAAGACAAAAATGATTTTGTTATGACAGAATTGAATTCTGTACAAAACCACAAGAGTCCCATTCGGCGCCCCGTATCCACGACATTTTCAAATCTTCGGTAAATAATTTTTGTTAGTAATAGAAATATACTTCTAGATTTTGATAGTGATTGAGACCATAAATATGTGTTTATCAGTACAATATGCTAAGCTAATAAATAAGGATTTATAACTCTAAGAATAGATTACCTTGGCAAATCTTTCCAAGTTTTGGTGCGCAATTCTCTTTAACATGTACCTTACTTGGCGTTCTAAACTGTCTTGATTCAAGAATTGCTTGTAGTTTTGTAGTCGAAACGAGCGTCTGGCGTGCAGCTTTTTAATCCAGGTATCTGTAATGTATTAAAGTACCAATACTTTTGTTAAACGCAAAGTAATGACTATAATTCACTGCAATTAATTTGCGACCAAAGAAACTTAATAAGTGCCAATTATAATTTTAACCGCTGAACTTTGTTGATGATAATATAAATAAGAAGATGTGGTATGAGTGCGAATGATCATGAGACAACTCTTAATCTTGGTCACAATGTATAAAAAATTATTAATCATAGGTCAAAGAACGGTCAACGATAACCATGTATACCATATAGAATCTATCATCATTAAAAGAAAATAACATTTAATATTAGAATGTACACTAAAAGGAAATCCCATGATAAATTATTTCCCAGTTACCATTAACAGTACCTTAACTATGACCCACATACATAGGTGACATTAATTAAATGATTGGTCTCAAAATAACCAAAATAAAAAGGGAGGGATTATTTCCTTGCATATAACACCTGTGGTTTCGGACAATAGTTATGATGATTAAATCAACATAACATTCGCAGAACGATCAACCCTTTCCGGAGTTGATAGCTAGTTAAGTTTTCATACATACAAATAATATTTGGAACACAGACGAAATATATTATTTGAAATAATTTCGATGCACTACCTCTGGATCTAAAAGTCTTCAATACCCTATTTTCTCTCTTTTGTAACTAATAACTCATGTCTCTTATACTTAAAAAATATACCTTGCAAATAGACTTTTAAAGTTCACACCCAAAACAGTAAATTTTAATGAAGTTTAATATTAAGAGTAGAAATAAATTGGATTCAAGTATGTGCCCAAAGATTTAATTTCAATTTTATATCAATGTTTTTTACTTAATAGCAAAATGAATTAAAAGTGTTAAATGAAACTACATAAAAGACACGAAATCTAGTTTTACACTGTATTAATTTCACTGAAACTTTATCAAATAAATTTAAAAAAAAACCAGTGAGTACTGGTTGGTAATGGATCACAGATTATATGAATAAAACTACTAATTTTAGTAGATTGTTTGATTTATACAAACTCTTTTTTAATGTATTTAACATCAATAGATAGTTTAAAGTTTTGAATATCAACACATTTGTATCAGCTATCAAACTGTTGGGCCATTATTGAAAATGAATAATAAATATAACTTTTAAACAATAAATATAACTGTTAAAAAGTGAGAAAAAAACAGATTATTCTTTTGATATACAGATACAAATTGTTCTGAAATTTTCGCCTTAGATTTGTTCTCTAACTTTCATCTCATATCCACGGTTCACCGGCTGCAAGAAAAATTGTTTAGTTTTTTACTACACGATTTAATCACTTATTGTGAGAAATAGGACAACTAAGAATCATAGCATAGTATGAGTAGACACGTCAGGTTGATTTTACGTGACCATGGCTTCATTTCAGTACTTAATGTTCAAATTTCATTGTAATATCCGTTTCTCAAATACTATGACCAATAGGTCAACTATACTTGGTGCAAGAAATTATTGTATGGTGGACATGTGAGTCCGGTAGGATTCATCTACCCTTGACCTTATTATTATGTTTTTGTTTATCCTTAACCACGTTTCTCACCTACTTCAAGTAATAGGATAACTATATTGGTGTACGGGGTGATTGAAGTGTGAACATGTTCGTCAGATATTTTTTTTTTGTCTTTACATGTCTTTCATTGGTCAACTGTTCGAGTTTAAGTTGGTATGTCCATTTTTTTTTTAAAGATATCCGTAGTGGCGACTTTTATGGAACATATTTGTAATCATCTGTGACACAGATATTCCATAACACTCATTCAAATCACGTTGACGTCTTTTCAAAAGCAAAATAATGACTACAACTTTACAGTTTGGTTCAGTATCTGCAATACGAAACCTTTAACAACTGAACGAGGAAACACAATAGCACATTGTAAAAAGACAGAAAAGAAGAACCCATATAAAAGAGAAAATGAAAGGAAAAAATATTGCTCAGAAACAAAACTTTCAAAGTTAAGGGCGCTATAAACTTTTTTAAACAAAACTGCGTACATTTGTACTCAAAACACTTTTCCATTAGTTAGGTTTACTCAGAACATTGCAAGTAATCAGTAACAGAAAAAAACAAGATTGTGTCCTAGGAACCCGATACCCCATCCGCACTTTCATTTTCTATATTCAGTAGACCGTTAAAATCGAGTAAAATCTCTAATTTGGCTTTAAAATTAGAAAGATCATATCATAAGAAACATGTGTAGTAAGTTTCAAGTTGAATGGACTTCAACTTCATCAAAAACTACCTCGACCAAAAACTGTAACCTGAAGCGGGACAGACGGGCGAACGGACGGACGAACAGACGGACGAACAAACAGACGAACGGACGGACGAACAAACAGACGGACGGACGCACAGACCAGAAAACATAATGCCCATAAATGGGGCATAATAATTATATTTTCATTGTTAATTTTTTTAAGATGATTATTAATAAAAAGTCATGGCTTTTCTCTGTTTTTTAAGCTTTTAAGTTATGCTTCAAGTACATTCAAAATAACGAGTTCCTAATTGCTTCTGCTATACACTGTATGTTAATTTTTAGTTTATGTATTTTAGTAGAAAATAGTCTCTGGTGAATCTTCACAATGTCCACTTTTCCTCTGAAATACTAATATGCAAAAATATAGAATACTTGTGAGCAAATATTTCGTAAATGGATTGTAATGTACATCCGTAAGAATGTTCAAATTCAATTTCATTTACTGTTCAACCCATATCCGACTTTTTTTTTATGACTTTTAACATTAATATATAGTACAAACACATTAATTATGCATTTTACTTTCAATAATGTACAAAATAATGTGAAAATTAATACACAGATTTTTCTAAATGGATTTCAAGTATATC
Organism: Mytilus edulis; assembly: GCA_019925275.1. Lineage (NCBI taxonomy): Eukaryota > Metazoa > Mollusca > Bivalvia > Mytilida > Mytilidae > Mytilus > Mytilus edulis. The sequence goes on from CM034351.1 coordinate 68,340,470, forward strand.
TGTCATCAAAGTACGATATCAATAACAACGTTGCTCGCATATATATACATATACATGCGCACGTCCGAACAGAATTTATAATGTATCACTTATAATACAAAGCAATTTTAAGAATTTTATACTTCAATTTCCTGGTTTTTGACTGAATGACGAATTAACACAGTATTTAAAGTAAAAGATGATACGGTTGTTGAACACTTAACACATGTGGTAATTCATTTAAGTTGATTATTAAATCCTTAATCAATGGTTTGAACCAAAAATAGATGTTTTCTGTGGCTTTTTTTATAATATATTTTTTCAAATAATTCTTTATCAAGTTTTTGTCTTAATTGAGTGTTTGATGTGTATATTTTTTCAATTTGTTTATTTTTAATGTTTTTTTTTTTTCATGATGATTATTTTAAATTGTATTGTAAGAAAACGTTCTTGATTGCAAACGGAATTTAAATAACCAGATAAAACTGTCTTCATTTCTAGCCTAAATAAGAGCGACCATTGTAGACCGCAAATAGCATCATAAGATACTGGGCGTTACATTCAAGTTTAATTTCAATCACAGCTTAAGGAAGATTCGAATTTCCCATTTGAGTACTATAATTGTTCATGCGTTATAGAACTGGGTGTTTCCTTTCTTATATTGTATGGAGCCCGGTACTCCTTTCAGTAAAAATGCCTGGATTGTATGCAACTTGAACCTAAACTATTCGAGCATCAGAGATTAAAAATATCAAGTAAATTTCCGATAATGTTTGAACATCGATACACAATAATGATAATGTGTAAAATAATATTTTCATTCAAGGTGTTTATTCAAAGGTTGTAAGCCTTAGTCAACACATACGCCTTTTCAAATAAGGATAAAAAAAACAACTATCAAATTGATCATAATTAAGAATAATTTATTTACGATGCTATAAAAGAATGAACTTTGATACGTATGTTTGGATGAATAGAGTTTAATATACTTTTACATATTTGGTGCAGTATTGAATATTCGTTTTTAATCCAGATCGGTTATCAAAATAGTGAAAATTTTAATTCCAATTAGGTTTATTAGGCAACTATAATAAAAAATATTGTATTGTGAAGCACAACTTGTTAAGTCATGCTTTGATTTATACCTTTTCATACAAAGTCTAGTTTCTCTTTATGTGTATTTTTTAAGCAAGAACGACACATATACACATAACAAACAAATAGAATACATGGATTTTTGTTAGTTTCTCCAGTTGATTTTACATGTCATATTTGAGCTCCGAATCGGTAAAAAATATATTGGTTGAATGATGGTTAAATCTGTAATATCTGCAATAATATACATTTCATCTTTTAAAAAGGGAAAAGCAATGTTAGCAATTCAATAAGAAAAATCAAAAGTTGTTTATTCTTTTTTGTTTTATTCATAAGTAAGTTTGTAGGATCTGCTCAACATCATGTTTTGGTGGCGTTCCTGTTGCGTAGTCTTTATAGTTTTCTATGATGTGTTTTGAGTACTTATTCACTACTGTTTGTCTGTCTGTCCTATCTGGGTGTTTTTTTCTTTTAAGCTATGATGTTGTCATTTTTTTTTTATATAAATGAGTTTGAATGTCCCTCTGAGATATACTTAAATGCCAGAAAATATTACCATAATAGAGCTGATTTAAAAACAAGAATGATTTCAATCATTATGATACGATTAGATTCAGCAAACAACTGTAAATTCCAACCATTTTGTTATTTAATAAACATTTCGAGCATCACTGATGAGTCTTATGTAGACCAAACGCGCGTCTGGAGTACTTAATTATAATCCTGGTACCTTTGATAACTATTTACACCACTGGGTCGATGCCACTGCAGGTGGACGTTTCGTCCCCGAGGGTATCACCACCCCAGTAGTAAACACTTCGGTGTTAACATGAATATCAATAATGTGGTCATTTTTATAAATTTCCTGTTTACAAAACTTTGAAGTTTACGAAAAACTAAGGATTTTCTTATCCCAGGCATAGATTACCTTAGCGTATTTGGCACAACTTTTTGGAATTTTGGATCCTCAATGCTCTTCAACTTTGTACTTGTTTGGCTTTATAAATATTTTGATATGAGCGTCACTGATGAGTATTATATAGACGAAACGCGCGTCTGGCGTACTAAATTATAATCCTGGTACCTTTTGTAACTATTTACACCAATTTGTGCCTTTGCGTTATGTTTGTATTATCAAATAAAATCGTTCGCAATCATATTTACTTAAGTACTATCAATAGAAATTAAACAAATGTAATTGGTTGTTAGTATGACAATTTTCTGGATAAATATTTGATAAAACTCTCATTTTAAATATCATATCTGTTTTAAGTTGTATTGTTTTAATATCGTTTAATTGCATTTTCTATAAGTGAAAAAAACTAACCCTTAGGTAAAGTTCCGCTAAGACAGAGTTTAAATTCCAAAGTTCATACAAAAGATTGGTCCGAATATTTATCATATCTTATTTTTATAGTGTATCGGTGGATTATTAAGGCAGATAAAACATTCTGCTGATACATACACTAGTATTGGGTTGCAATATATAAAAATCCCATTTGAGAAAAAAGAGGCGAGGGGCATCGGGGTAATCATAAAATCATAACTCGAAGAAGTAAAAATAACGACAAAAAAGGTAGACTGCGATTTTTCTGGTGGAACTCGAACCGCATAGAACACTAAGGTTTTTCCGATGGGGCAAGTCATTCATGCTTCTAGATTGACCCCGCCGTGTAACTCCGGAAATATAATAAGCTGTATCCTTGAATAAACCCTTTATTTATTTTAGGTAAATGTGAACTTGCACGATTCAGTTCATACCGGAAATAACATGTGTTCTTTCAGCCCTATTAAGCACTTTTGAGTATCAAAATATCTTTTGAAATCTAGGCAAATATGCCCTCTTTCAATTTTCATTTGCTATCCCTTGGAAGCTTAAATTTCTCTATTCTTCGGACACAACTACGGTTTAATCATATCATTACGCTAAAATTGTCATATGTCACATATTTGTTTCTTAAAAAATTGGAAGAGTTTTTTTTGTTGGCGTTGTCAGTACTACAGTTAGTTGTGTTGTAGTACACTTACAAGACAGCACCAACAACCGACAGAAAAAAGTAAAATCACAAAAATACTAAACTCAGAGGAAAATTCAATCGGAAAGTCTATAATCACATGGCAAAATCAAATGACAAAACACATCAAAAACAAATGAACAAGAACTGTCATATTCCTGACTAATTATCAAAGACTAATTTGCTTTTTGTCATTTTGTTGTTGTTGTTTTTCTTGTATGGGATGGAGGGTAACTTTGTAAACCTTTATATAAATTTTGAAGAGTTGGTACAACTTTAATGTTTTGATAAATGTACATGTTATCCAAAGGGTACATGTGTGCCTATATTGTAGATTTGTTTGAAAGATGTTAAAACCGTCAAAAAGACCAAATTTGGCTACTTTTATCTGCGTATACGACAAAGATGTACATTATATCCAAATAATGAGGAATTTTCGAAATATTTGATTTTCACAAAAACTTTAAACTTTTTAAGGAAAGCTGTCATTTCATTAACACCTAATTCGTATTTATTTTGGATTCAAGAGTTGTTAAATACTTGGCATATAACTTATGTTATTAGAGAAATGTAGTACTGGGATTAGACAGTGTTTGTCAAATTTATTATTTGTTTTACGTTATGTTGTGAGGTTTAAAGTTATGTCAATATTGTCCTTATTTGTCCCCAAAGATTAACAACAACGACTCAAGCGTAGCGACACCTCTATTGTATTTTACTTCAACCTTACATTATCAAATTGTCCTTATTAAAGGTATTCCTTATCTGATGTAACGTTGCAAAGTTGACCTGCGATTGATTTGGCTATTTTATGTCCTTTCTTTTAATATAGCTTTTCAACTATGTCGGTTCATCATTGACTTTCAAAGATTCTGCTTTGTTTGCCAATAATGAATAGAAGGTAAACACATAAAAACGCTGGGGAGACATGCAATTTATAACTTGATGTTTTCTGTGTTTACACATTTGAAACTTATCAAAACCAAAATAAGGCTAAATGGGACCATATTAATAAATGTTCATTTCCAATCACAAAAATAAAACCGCTTAACAACGGGTTGGTTACTGCTATTTTGAAATAGTCTTCTTTCGGAGACAGATATATCTTCAACATTGAAGATCTTTAGAGAAAAAAAATTAAAACATTGACACTCTTTTGTTAACGAAATAGCTGGTATAACCAGTATAGCGTATTTTTCGCACGGAATCTGAAACATCACAAGACAGGTTTATGAATGATAGTACAACAATAATATAAAGAAATGAACAAAGAAATATTGGGAAAGGGAACATTTACTCATTTATTTATTCAGCTCGATAATTATAACATCAAATTTAATCAAGAAATTTTGAAAGAAAAAAAATTGATTCACAAACAAATCCACGCAACTAAACATGGTTTGAATATTTTTAAAGCAAAACATCCAGTGTAAAAATCTTTTGTGAAACTATAAAGTTCTTAGATGTTCAGAAACGTACTCACTTAAAACTAATTTTCATTAAATGGTTTTTACATGAGCAAATGTTATTACAAAAGAGTACTAAATATAATTAAATTAAAAAAACACGCAAAGTATTGACTATAATTCACTGCAATAAATTTGCGATCAAAGAAGTTTTATACCGACGAACTTCGTTAATGATAACCATGTTTACCACAAAGAGTATATCATCATTTGGAGACAGATGTTTTGTACTGGATAATGCAATAAAAGTGTACCACATTAAGAAGTATTTAATACCACAAACAGTTTGCGTACCTCAACATATACCCAAAATAAATTATAGATTGATCTTAAAATTACCTTTTTTTATCAAAGGCATAACATGGAAATTTCCATACGAAACGTGTTTTATTTTTAGGAGGGAGGATAACAATCATCACATGCTTTTCAAACCAAAAGTTTGGAAGGCCACAAGGTTGAATGTATGCAAGAAAATAAAACAAAAATACCGCAAACTTAACAGTTTTAATAAATTTTGCGCAATTAAATAATTTCATAAGATGTATGAACGGAATCCATTTTTTGAGGCTGATCAGTTTTTTCAGCACTGGCGTCTTAGTTATTGTACCTTATGAATTGATGATTAAATATATATTATTCATATATTTTTAAACTTCAAATGACGGAAACTTAAAGGCATGTTTTTATAATTATGTATTTGTACACCCATTTCTCTTAATAGATTGGAAAATGCAAGTTATAATTTTTTATAAACTGCGTCTTCCTTTACTGCAAAATATAAATGGAGTTTAAAATTGAAAGCAGAAAAATGAAATAGAATTCAATCATGAATCCAAGTTGTTAACATCAATATATTATTAATTTTTGTTCACTTCACAATAGCCAATATGAATTAAAAATGTCAAATGAAACTACATAATAGACGTGAAGAAAATTACGTTTACAATGTATTACTTTCAACTGACAACTTAATAGTATGAATTAAAATACAAACAAAAAACACTGGTAAGAGCTGGTACATACCGGATCTTTGAAGATATATTTAAGTGAAAATAAATAATAATTTTAATTTTAGTTGACGATGTGATTTATGCAAACTCTTACTTGATATATTTGATTTCAATAGATAGTTTAATGTTTCCAAAATCAACACATATATATAAGCTTGAAAACTACTTTGGTCATTATTGAAAAGGAAAGATCAATTTGAATTTTATACAAACATTATTAAACTGTATGTTTTCGGTCTATTCTGTTATGAGTGAAAAACAAATTTGCAGAACTAACAAACTAGACTGGAAGGCAGACGACAAATAAAAGTATTTTCTCATTAAGGATACTAAAAGAAACGAAGGTCTTCTTCATATCCTTGTGTTTTTTTCTTAAAATGAATGCTAATGATCAACATCAATTTAGAATCTATGATAAAAACGTAGTGATCTAACTTTTTCTATTGTCCCTCTCCCATTCTTGAATAGTTACATACCATCCGAGCCATTCTGGGGCGTTTGAATTCTAAAATATATTACTTTTCTTAAAGACACATCTAACGAGGTTGTGGGGAAGAATTCAGGCATTTATCACTTTACATGTTCTTTTGTCGCAATTGTTGCAGAATGTCTGTTCCATTTTTGTAATGACATTTTAACTTTGTCGTCGATTTGTAATGTCTAGTTTGATCAGGTTCCTTGCTTACGAAATTATAATCTATAATTTAAAATGCAACATCCTTTATCCTTTGTGAAACTGTTTTCTATTATGCAATGATAAAAAGTAAAATCACAAAAATACTGAACTTAGAGGAAGATCAATTGGGAAAGTCCATA
>CM034351.1:68346950-68367621 GCA_019925275.1 Mytilus edulis
AGTAGTTTCCCGCTGTTCAAAGTCATAAATCGGTTGAGAGAAAAAAATCCGTGTCACAAACTAAAACTGAGGTAAACACATAACTATAAGAGGAAACAACAAAACCAAAAAGAAACATGAAGTGCAACAAAAAAAAAAAAAACAATCCCAAACAACACGGAAAGCCTAAAAGATAAAACTGCCATTTTCCTAAATTCGGTACAGGATATTTAAAAAAAATAGTGGGTTAAACCCGGTTTTGCGGCTAAAAAAACCCTCGGGGTTTTTATGAAAATTTTAAAAATATAACACTAAAATGAAAAATTTTACATGCGGGGATAGAGAACAAAAAAAATGTTTGGCCTTCATTGAAAAGAACGAAGTAAACACTGTTTTCTTCGGGGGATTAAAATGTTCCTTTCGGAAATGAATTAAAACTATGTCATTCGTAGGGTTTTCCGATTATATATTCCACAAAGTGTAAAAAATTTTAGCTTTTTAATTTTTTAAATAAATATTTCCAAAAATTTATATGTTATATTTGATATTAAATAAATAGCTCAAAAATTGTATTTACTTAAAGAATAACCATCAGAATTTTAAAATTAAGAGTAATTGGTTGTTTGTATTATACTTTAAAAGATAAATATTGAAATATCATTAATGTTTTGATATTCAAGTTTATTAAACCCGTTTCATTGCTTAGGGGAATCCATCTCATTAAAGTATTTTGTTTTGAATCATGAAGTTTTTAACATTTTTGAAATATTGCTAAATTTAGGGAATTATGTATATTTTTTAGTCGATTCCCTATAACTCTAATTAAGTGTTTTTTAATGTAAATTTGGGAAAGGGGATATTTAGCCTTCATTGTTGGAACCCCCTTTAAAAAGACCAAACGAAAAAACAGAAGTGTTTAATAATGTTTGTGCAAGGGTGCGTTTGGCCTAAGTGTATTACAAATATTCATGTGTTTTCATTGTTAGACCCATTAAAATGACCAAACGAAACACAGAAGTGTTCGATACATGTAGCCGGAAGGGTACACTTGGCCTTAGTATATTACAGATATACATGTGTTTTCATTGTCAGAACCATGAGAATGACCAAACGAAACACTGAAGTCCATAATACATGTAGTCGGAAGGGTACATTTCGCCTTAGTTTATTACAAATACACATGTGTTTTTATTATAGGAACTATTAAAATGACCAAACGAAACACAGCTCGATAGACAGTTTTATTCGTTTATACGAAAAACACGTTAGTTTATAAATATATTTTAAAATCAGGACTTTTCCAAATGTTCGACTTCCACAAAAATGTGCAACATCGAGTCTGTTTCTCTTTCATAATAGCGTTCTAATATAGTAACAGTGTAAGGGCAAGGAATGGACTTTTTTAAGAAAATTGGAAATTGGAGATTTGATGGTTTCAAGACACATTTAAGAACATATTTTGCCGATTTTATGTGCTTTCTATATAAATGTTTACCTATTTTGATAGAATTCAAACGGTAGTATTTCAGAAAAAATAAAATACAAATGCATTATATTTTCGATTTTTCGTTATAGTGTAACGAGCCAAAGATGTATGCAAAGTATTACCAGAATCTCTGTTATAGCCCATTAATTTTACGTTAACTTGTTTATTCAATTTACTCCTCAATCACACTAATTATCATGAATATTCACGAGACGTCATCTTCAAATCTTCGGTAAATAATTTATGGTATTAAGAGATATATACTACAGGGATTTTAATAGTGTTTGGCACATTTAATATTTGTTGAACGTTAAGTTGTTGGATTTAAAGATAGGTCAATATTGTCCTTATTTGCTCCCAAAGTTTTACATAGATGGAATATTTCAAGCGTATATGAACGCTAAAATTGTATGATTATGCCCATTTTCATTATGCTAATATGATGTGCATTTTCCTTTATATGATGTGCACTTGTCATTATATGATGTGCACTTGTCATTATATGATGTGCATTTACTGTTATATATTGAGCATTTAATAACCTTTATATGATGTGCAAATATCCTGATATGATGTGAAAATATTATTTCATGATGTGCAAACATCCTTATATATAATGTGCAAATGTACTTATATGATTAGGAAAGATCCTTATATGGTGTGCAAATATATTTTTATCGCACCGCGGGTAAATTATCACGTTGTGATTGGTTTAATGCCGTTACGTGGTGACCCCCTATGAGACCGTAGGGGTTAGTAAATTTCATAGGGGGTTCATGACGCATTAATGGTGATGTCATCTATTAATGTTGTTGTGTTTTATTGTTTATTTTTCAACAAACGCAGCAGAAATCCAGCGTGCGATAAATTCGTTATACGGTTAACTACTGACCCCCTACGAACCATAGAGGGTGAATAAAATCCATAGAGGATTCGGCCTCCGGCCTCACCTTCAATGGATTTATCTAACCCTCTATGGATCCGTAGGGGGTCAGTAGCGAACCATATAACATGTTCAAAGTTGGCCAAGCTCATCGCGGTCATGAAGACATCACCACGACCGTACTACGACCTTAGTGTGATCTGCACGATCGTCAAAATATAATTTTTTTTTCACCTATCATAGTGCGATCGTGGCCTAGTGGAACTGCAGTATTAGGTTAATTACTCTTCTTAACGAGTAGACTAGTCCGACAGATAACCAAAATATCTGCCTATATGACTAGACTACTCCAATAGGAGGGTAGTATACCTAACCAAAAAATGGCTTCACAGTTCAGCTAACAAGCAAGCAAACCATAGATTCTACCTTTACTTACATACTCAAGGCATTCTGCTGTAATTATAATATTTGTTTTTGTATATCAAACATACTGGTCCGATTTCAATTTACAAACTCCAATGATCCACCTGAATTTATGCTTTGCTGATTTAGAGGCGCTCAAGAGCCTTGGTCGCTCATCTGACTCTACTGGGGTTTTTGAAATCAAATTAAAAGATAAAAATCATAACATATACTTAAATAATGTTTGAGGCCAAATTTGGTTTAATATTGGTCCTGTAATTATTAAATTAATCCTGGTGGCAATCTTGAACAGTAAATTAGCAACAAAAATTAGCAACACTTCATCAGCACCTCTTTGTGAACACTAATGCTATATTTGGTGTGATTCCATTCAGTGGTTCTCTAAAAGAAGACATTTGTATGTATTTCCCATAGGGTCCTATGTTAAACCAAGTCCCACACTGGCGGTCATCTTGTATGATGGATCGGCTACAAAGTAACCACACTTGGTCAGCACATCATAAAAGAACATTCATGCAATGTTTGGTTTCATTCCACTCATTGGTTCTCTCAAAGAAGACACTTGTATGTATTTTCCATAGGTTCCTATGTTAAACAAAGTCCCATGCTGGCGGCCATTTTGGGTGATGGATCGGCTACAAAGTAACAACACTTGGTTAGCACCTCATAAGGAATATTCATGCCATGTTTGGTTCCATTCCATTCAGATGTTCTCAAGAAGTTCAAAATGTAAAAAGTTAACGACGACGACGGACCACCCTTCCAGCCAGGTGAGCTAAAAATGAGAACAAAACTTATTCATATATAAATATCCTCATATCATGTATGCAGATGCATTACGTTCCGAACTTTCCGTCTGGCATCTTTCCATCATCTATGTTCAGTCTGTTGCTGTTAAACGGTGTGTTTTTTTTAATTTATCTCATGATTTGATCACTCATTATCATGATTATGAGGGGAAAGAACAAACACATTTGATTAATAAAATAGCAAAATAAGACATGTCAAACAGAATGCACCTTAATTTGACCTCATTCCATGTATCAGTGATCAAGGTTATTGTTTTGTGATAAGGTCCGCTTCTCTGTCCATTTAACAATCACCTCAATTCCATGCTTCATTTGACATCTTGTTTTCGTGGTAAGGTCCATTTTCAAAATACTGTAAGCAATAGGGCAACTTTATTTAGTTTAAGAAATCATTGCAAGTTGCATAGGTTTGTCTGGTTGGATTCATCTGACCTTGACCTCATTTTCATCGGTTAAGATTAAGTTTTTGTGGTTATGTCCAATTATCAAGATTCCTTAAGCAATTACTAGGTCAACTAATTGTAAGGTGTTACAGTACATGTACAAGTGAGAATCCAGGATTTTGAAAAAGGGTTGCTCCTGGGAAGCCAACGATTTGGAGTGATACCTGATATGGATCTCTCAAAAATGAATTTCAAAAGATGAGCAAACCCCTTATTCCCTTCCTTAATCCGCCTCTTAATGTGTGTTTGGTAGTCTTCATTTAACCTTGACCTCATTTTCATGGTTAACAAGATGACTAACATCACTTGCTGTAAAAAAACATTCAACAAATTTTTGGTTTTGAAGAAGTTTGTAATTAACAAAAAATATAACTTAACAATACTGAAAACTTAAAAAAATCAAACTAGAGGCTCTAAAGAGCCTGTGTCGCTCACCTTGGTATATGTGAATATTAAACAAAAGCACCAGATGGATTCATGACAAAATTGTGTTTTGGTGATGTGTTTGTACATCTTACTTTACTGAACATTCTTGCTGCTTACATGTACAATTATAGCTATCTATAATGAACTTGGCCCAGTAGTTTCAGTGAAAATGTTAGTAAAAATTTACAAATTTTATGAAAATTCTTAAAAATTGACTGTAAAGGACAATAACTCCTTAGGGGGTCAATTGACCATTTTGGTCATGTTGACTTATTTTTAGGTCTTACTTTGCTGTACATTATTGCTGTTTACAGTTTATCTCTATCTATAATAATATTCAAGATTAATAACAAAAAACGGCAAAATTTCCTTAAAATTACCAATTTAGGGGCAGCAACCCAACAACCGGTTGTCCGATCCATCTGAAAATTTCAGGGCAGATAGATATTGACCTGATAAACAATTTAAATCAGTCATATTTGCTTTAAATGCTTTGGTTTTTGAGTTATAAGCCAAAAACTGCATGTTACCCCTATGTTCTATTTTTAGCCGTGGCGGCCATCTTTGTTGGATGGCCGGGTCACAAGACACATTTTTTTAAACTACATACCCCAAAGATGATTGTGGCCAAGTTTGGATTAATTTGGCCTAGTCATTTCAGAGGAGAAGATTTTTGTAAAAGATAACTAAGATTTACGAAAAATGGTTAAAAATTGACTACAAAGGGCAATAACTCCTAAAGGGGTCAACTGACCATTTTGGTCCTGTTGGCTTATTTGTAAATCTTACTTTGCTGAACATTTTTGCTGTTTACATTTTATCTCTATCTATAATAATATTCAAGATAATAACCAAAAACAGCAAAATTTCCTTAAAATTACCAATTCAAGGGAAGCAACCTAACAACGGGTTGTCTGATTCATCTCAAATTTCAGGGCAGATAGATGTTGACCTGATTAACAATTTCACCCCTTGTCAGATTTGCTCTAAATGCTTTGGTTTTTGAATTATAAGCCAAAAACTGCATTTTACCCCTATGTTCTATTTTTAGCCATGGCGGCCATCTTGGTTGGATGGCCGGGTCACCGGACACAATTTTTTAAACTAAATACCCTAATAATGATTTTGGCCATGTTTGGTAAAATTTGGCCAAGTAGTTTCAGAGGAGAAGATTTTTGTAAAAGTAAACTAAGATTTACGAAAAATGGTTAAAAATTGACTATAAAGGGCAATAACTCCTAAAGGGGTCAACTGACTATTTTGGTCCTGTTGACTTATTTGTAGATCTTACTTTGTTGAACATTTTTGCTGTTTACAGTTTATCTCTATCTATAATAATATTCAAGATAATAACCAAAAACAGCAAAATTTCCTTAAAATTACCAATTCAGGGGCAGCAACCTAACAACCGGTTGTCCGATTCATCTCAAAATTTGAGGGCAGATAGATCTTGACCTGATAAACAATTTTACCCCGTCAGATTTGCTCTAAATGCTTTGGTTTTTGAATTATAAGCCAAAAACTGCATTTTACCCCTATGTTCTATTTTTAGCCATGGCGGCCATCTTGTTTGGTTGGCTGGGTCACAGGACACAATTTTTAAACTAGATAACCTAATAATGATTTTGGCCATGTTTGGTTAAATTTGGCTCAGTAGTTTCAGAGGAAAAGATTTTTGTAAAAGTTAACGACGACGGACGACGGACGCCAAGTGATGAGAAAAGCTCACTTGGCCCTTTGGGCCAGGTGAGCTAAAAAGAAGATCCCTAGGATTTAGTCTTAAAATTGTGTTTTTGATTGGTTTCTGGTTTTTCCAAATATATAGATTTTCATTCTCTTCAATTTTTTTTGTTTAAAAAATGGTTTAAGCACTTATGCAATAAACACATCATGTCCAAGTTCAACTGTGTAACTAATGATACAACTAGTACACATTTCTATTTAGGGGCAAGCTGAGACCCACCTACGGGAGATAGATTTTTCTTGCTGCGATGAAGACCCTTTGGTGGCCTTTGGCTGTTATCTGCTTTTTGGTCGGGTTGCTGTCTCTTTGACATATTTCTCATTTAATTTCTCAATTTTATGTTATTTATTTGGTGAGTAATAGAACATAAACAAGAATGTGTCCCTGGTACACGGATGCCCTATCCCCACTATCATTTTCTTTGTTCAATGGACCATGAAAATTGTGTAAAATTTCCAATTTGGCATAAAAATTAGAAAGATCATATCAAACATGTCATAAAGAACATGTTTACTAAGTTTCAAATTGATTGGACTTGAACATTCATCAAAAACTACCTCAACCAAAAACTTTAACCTGAAATGAGACAGACAGACGAAAGGACGTACGAACAGACACACAGACCAGAAAACATAATGCCTATAAATGGCATAAAAACATCAAAGGGTATGGACTGCTCATAGGATTTCTGATATAACCTTTTAAGAAGTTCTGATTTGACCTTCCCTGAAAAGTGTGAGAAAAATTTAATTACAAGGGCAGTGTGACAGAAAAATGAACAGATGTAAACCCTCTATTGCAACATACAAAACACAAAAAATATTGTAAATAAATAACCAGTAAATTTATTAAACATCCACATAAAACATATGTATACCCAGACAATTACAAAACCACCATAACATTCATACGTACAGCTACTGCATATAACACATTTTCATATGATTCTAATTCCTATTTACCAAAAGATATGAAACATTGTAGTATCTCCTCTGTTACTTCAGTAAGATAAATCATTTGAACTAAAGGTTTCTTCTAAATATGGTTTCAACTGGTCAACATTCATAATTTTCTATTTTTTCAAACCTGAACTTTTTGCAAAAGGTTAGAAAATGTAATTCTAATACATGTAACAAGAAGATATGTTGAGACATTAATTGGTCCCGAAATTCAGAAGAACGGAAAATTTTTCGCTGCTTTCAAAACTGTGTGAGTTTTATTGATGAATGCTCATGATAATATAGTCTTGACACATTCAGTCACTTTGACATATTTGATCTAAGATGGCCATTTTAAACATAGACTATCAGCCAAGGCCTTACATCAAAATAAAGTTTACCCTTATAAAAATCTTTGTACAATTTTCTCATTATAGCAAAACATCTTTTAGGTGAGATCTTGACTCTTTTCTATATATTTATTACTATATATCAAACTGAGTTTATTTTGGCAGTTTTGAATCAAATTTTAAAGCAAGTTTATAACCAATAAAAGCACTAAAGATAGACACAATTCAAAATATAAATACTTATAGCTGATAGACTAATGTCTTGTATGCACATTTACAAATACAGTATTTAATTTGTACAACACATCTATATTTTGAAATTTCTGTTTGGAATAGAAAAGGATATGTGCATACAATAACTACTTCATAAGTCATGGTTTAACAACACAAAAGAATTTGTTAACTATATAAGGGCATTACTATAGTGTATAGCTGCAATGATTAGTTTTTGTAAACCAAGGATTTATTACCGAAAAATTGACTGATGTTTTGTTTAGCTTCATATAACTCATACATCAAACATATGCGATTGAAGACATCAAAATACTAGTAATAAACATATTTTGATATACAGTATGAAATTTACAGCAAGTATCGCACATTGATTATCAACAATATCATGAGGTACAAGACAAATACACAGCTTATCAATACATATCACAAATAACTATAATCCAACACTAAACACATGACTCTCATAGACACTTCAATTCAGAATCACATTCCTTATTTCATAAATGTTGCATTCTGTTAACTAAGGCTGTTTTTGTATATTTGACAGTATTTTAATTAGTTCATTTTACCCATAAATACCAATTTAAGTACATTACGTCTTTGGTAAATTTTTGTCTTAAAAAACATATGTTAATTTTTTATTACAAACAATTGTGTTATTTTCAGCAATTATCAAGTTCATTTATGGTACAATGATGGTACTATGCACATTTACTTATTTATAAACTGATTGAAAGATTAATAAATAACAAACATTTAAACTATTTACATCAAACAAAAAGGCGATACATGAACCTATGTTTATGAGAGTTATCTTGTTTTCATATGTGTATGGAAAATAAAATTGGGAACACATTCTTCCAAGATCACTAAATCATCCGGTAAAAATAACATTTATAGACTTTATAAACAACTTTAATTATTTAAGGTAAGGTTTTTGTTCATGACAGTCTTAATCATGTAGTTAATTTAAAAACTGTATATAATTTTAATCTGCTCAGAAGTGTTCCAGTACATGCAAACAGAAATGAGAAGTTCCTCAAATCCAGGGAATATTTTCAACCATCCCATATCAATTTTAATGGAAAAACTCTAAATGGCACTGCAACTTTTCATTCGTAAAAATTAAAATTTCAGCAAATATCAGTTCAACTAAAGTGATAGTATATATAATGATCATTCACAATACAAAGGGTTGCACGGTAACAAACTGAAGTACTTTTGCCTTTAAAATAAACACAACTCTTTCAGTTTACATAACAAATCTCATGACAAAAAAAACAACATTTTTTTACTTATAATAACTCAAGTCAAAGTCAGTAAAACTCTTAGATAACTACATTCCTTTTATGTTCTTTATCCATAGAAACTTTTCAATTTGCTTTTATAGAATCTAAAGGACTATTAGAAATCTAATTGTTTGTACACCAAAAATGAAAATAAAGTTACACTTTTGGTTGAATTCCTAATGTTAAGAAGGTTTGAATATCAATCACAACATTTTAGTGTACGCTTTCGAAAACATTAACCAGAATGCATTAGATTCTGAAAGGGCAAATTCTTCACCATGAAGCAAAATGAATGTTTATAATACAGTTTGAATTTTTGTAGGGTAAATTTGTAAATATTCAGAACAATAACATGTTAACATGTATAACCCTGCATTGCGTAGTGAAGTAGATTTTAATCTTCTACTTTTCTAAAATTACCTGCACAGAGAGTTGGAAGTAATTTTTCATTCACAAAAAAAATTTGTCACAGCGACATATACTTAGTTAGTATTCAATGATATATAATGTTACGTTATTCAGTGCATAATAAAACTGTTGACTAGCTTAATTTCTGAGTACCTTATTATTATGAGCATTATTTATTTATGGTTTTGTATTGAATAAACGAACTAAAATTGAGTAAGAAATCTATCCTTCTACTAAAGTTTAAAAAACAGACACCAAATAGTTTTCAAAGTGAGGCTACATAAATCTTGAATGTTATTAACATAATGAAAAGAAATTAATCCACTAATCTAAATATCAAGTAAAATAGCCATCAGAATTTCATAACATATATCAAAATCCTTTCTTTTCACAATTTTTTTCTCAAACTCTTTTCTATCATTCAGTAAATTTTCATTCTCAAACTCTTTTCTATCATTCAGTAAATTTTCAATCAATTGATTTAAGAAAAAATATTATTAAATGCAGAGAGTTTTTAGATCTTTTGATAATATTAGTATTTTTTTCAATTTTGAATACAAATAATAAATGCTGAATCTTGAAAACTAAAACAAAATTTATTTTAAAGAAAAAAATGTAAAAGATACATTACTTAACAAATGAATATGAGTTTAAACTTAAAATCCAAATCATTTAAGACATGACTTCATAGTATTTTTGTTTTATTATTAAATTTATTGATTTGTATATAATAAAACAGAAAATATTGAAATGAGAATGCTTTTGATATACATGTATTGTAACCAGTAGCAACATTAAACAAAATAGATCAAAAACTATAGCTACAACTTTCAGATAACATAACAAGAGATAACAAATAAGTTTAAAACAGATAATATTTCAAACTAACAAGTCAAAGTTCACTGCTAAAAACTTGAAAACATTGCACATAATATCAAGGGAAACAATGGAACAAGTAATTCAAATAATCTGTTTACTGTAAATTCAGAAATAAGTGCGACATTTTAAATAATTAATGAAAATAAGGCTAAATGAGTAAGTATCGTAATAATAAGAACTCTCATTCCAATATCTGATACTGTATGTATATTTTCCAGAAATCACAATAATAAATTTTGCATTTGTGTCCATTGTTTAAAAAAAATATGAATGCAATAATTTCTGAATTTACAGTAAATTTCTTAAATATCCTTAAAATTACTATAATGTTGTTAATGTCACAGTGAAATGATGTCATTAAATATTTGAATACAAAACAACTCATTAAACACAAACTAATAAACTTTCACCCACATTTAAAACAATACAAAAATACCAACCGCCTCTTAAAATACACAAATAAACATTCAACCTACTCTGTTTGATTCTACTATAACGACAGCTCCCTAAAATCAGGCAAATATAAGTACATTTATCATTATTTATTAATTAATTTATTCCTTAACTTCTATCTAGCAGTGAATCTATATCAAACTACCTGTACTTGACAATACTGAATGGCCTTAAAAGGGCACTAGCTACTAGATACATAAAAAATCTATAATATGATTTTTTTTTTGTTCAATCATTAATGAAAGTGAAAAAGTGAAATTTATCATTTGCTTTAAGCAGCCAGTCTGGTTCCATTTTTTCAAAATAAGCTCAGAAACATTGATGATGAATATCCACGTGCAAGTGAATAATTGGCCCTCATTGAATGTGTATTCATAACTCTCATTAGGGTCAATATTTGCTGGATACCAAATAAACATTGTATATGATATCATAATAGAAAATTAAAGCTGGTATTGAAAAATCTTTTTATCTTCCTCAAGTTTTGAAGGGGTTAACTGTTAGAATAGATCCTTACTTACTGCACAAAACACATGAAATAGTTCCTTTCCGAGTGATAAATAACAATTGTTTTTGCCTGATTGTAAGGTGACTTAAATATTGCAACTTAACTTGGTTAAAAAAACAAACTTCTGCACCAATAGAATAAATAAAAAAAAGTGCTATTCAGATCTTTGATGTTATTCTGGGCCAAAGCTCATTTGACCAGGACCACCAGACTTCATATATCTTCTGTAACTTTTATAACGTCCACTTTCTGCTAATTTTGCTTTTTGTTCTGCTTCTTTGTTCTCCTTCCAAACCTGTAATATTAACATATAGTTTTGGTTTCATAAAAATGAATCATTTATCATAATGCAAACAATTTATCGTGAATTTTTTAAATAAAAGACTCACATTAGTAAGTGTTGATCAAAGTATACACATTTTATATAAGCCTGTATGCAGAAATTGTTCAAACCAGGTCATCAAATACCAGTAAAAATACCCTTTTCTCCATCTATCAGCAAAAGTTGAGAACATTAAAATAAATGACTAAGTAGTATATTTTGCCAGCTCATTTTATCAAATTTCAAAACATACTTTAAAGATCTATAAGGTTGTTCAAAATCTAATTTTCCCTCAACAAAACATTTTGCCTTTAAGATGTACAAAAATGCAGTGTGGGAGGCAATCGTGTTGTGATTTGCTCCAGTTGGAAGAAAACAGTGACATAGTTGACTATCGATTATGTTGTATTTATTGTATACAGATAATTGATTTTGAAATAAGTCTTTGGAATAAGACATAGTTTTGAGCAAGTTTGATTCATGTCCAAATTTAAAGTATAACTAGATACTGTGTATAAATAATAAAACAAATATCTCACTTTGTAGTAATAGCCATACAGTGAAACAAATTTGGACAATGGGAGCAACAATAAATTCTTTAATCTTTTCATGAACTTACCAATTCTAAAATCATTATTGAAGATCAGGATATTTAAAAGAATTCTCTGTATTACAGTTTACAATATAACTGCAGATCATTGAAACATTTGATATACAAAAAAGACAGTTTTTATGAATTTTTTTAAGTACACATTGGCACCTGAAATAAGATTATAATTTTAAGTAAAATTTATGCTTACAGTAAAATTATCTTTTTTCCATAATTCTTTCCGCAAAAATTCTTCTCGTTCATGCTCTTCTAAAGCCTGAAATCAATAAAAATTATGTTAGATATTTAAATTTATAAAAAATCTATAAATAAATTTATAAATATAAAAAAAAAATTATAAATAAATTTAAAAAATTTATAAATAAATTTTAAAAATCATTCTATAAAAACAGTTTGATCTGCTTTAAAATCTAAATCAGTTAAGTGACTGAAAATATTCAAGAAACATTTAAAATTCCATTCATACTATTTTAGAAACTGGCTTCCACAAACCCATAAATCAACTTTTGATTTTAGATCCTATATTGCATTACAATGGTACGATTTGAAAATGTCATCCTATAGATCCTAAGTAAAAGAATAATACCTCTATCATGTCTATGCACAAGAATATTACTAGTCTGAATACTTACATCAAATTGTGCAGTAGCTAATTTCATAAATTTTCTAATTAAATGTAATTTCTCCTCTTCCCCATATTCATTCCTACAAATGGTAAACTTCCAAATCCATCTGCACCACCATGCTATATAAAGTACTAAGTAATACGGTAAAAATACAATCTGTATCCATAATATATCATATACTGTTGGCTTGCCATAACCTCCACTGAAATAGAAATAACATGATATATAATTTATTAACATATCCTCCACAATGAGAATTTTGTTTTTGTTTAATTTAATTTTTAATGAAATAATTTTAAATTAAAGAACCTTAGTGAGCACGCTCACATACCCCATGTACCCACATTGTCATTGGCGAAATAAAATTAGTGTAAGAAAAAAAAATTGTATATTAAAAAAAAATGAATCATAATTTCCTGTCAATATGCACATCTACATAGTATGTCCTTATTATCTACAAAGTTTCATGAAATTCTGTTGTGTGGTTTCAGAGGAGTTGTGATGACAAACTGTTGCAGCAGTACATTGAAGCAAATAAGTTCAAAGGGGCGTAACTCCTAGAAAAAAAATTGAATCGTAATTTCCTGTTGATATGCACATCTGCATAGTATGTCCTTCTAATCTAAAAAGGTTTCGTGAAATTCTGTTGTGTGGTTTCAGAGGAGTTGCGATGACAAACTGTTGCAGTAGTACATTCAAGTAAATAAGTTCAAAGGGGCATAACTCCTAGAAAAAAAATTGAATCCCAATTTCCTGTCGATATGCACAACTACATAGTATGTCCTTATTATCTAAAAAGGTTTCGTGAAATTCTGTTGTGTGGTTTGAGAGGAGTTGTGATGACAAGAAACAGAACTGACGGACGGACTGACGGGTCAAAAACATTATACCCTCCGCAACCTGTTGCATGGGGTATAATAAGCTGAGTACTACTGTGTTTTGCTATGTGTTTTTTTTATTCCAAATTGGCTAGAGATAGAGAGAAGGGTTAGCCTTTATTCGTCTTATTTTTGAATTTTGGTTCATTAGTATCTCTCTGAGTTTAGTTTGGTGTCCATCTTTCTGAACTAGTATACAATAGTGTTTAGGGACCAGCTGAAGCCTGTCTTTGGATTCAAGTTTTTTTTTCACTCAGTTGAAGACCAATCGGTGGTCTTGGGCTTCTTTATGTTCTTTGATTCTATGCTCGTAGACACATTCCCTGTTTCCATTCTCTATTATATTTGTCTGATAAAAATACACTGATCAAATTCCAGAAGTAAACCACTGTCAAATCAAATGTCCTTCTGAATGTTTATATCTTCAAGTCTTTTTTTCTAAGGGAGATAACTCAATTAAAGCCAATATATCAAGGCTCAAATTATTTTACATACAAACTTACTGTATATGAATTTTATCTTCTATTACACTTCTTATGACAGCTTCTTCTTCAGACTTAATTTCTTCCTATGATAAAAGACATCAAATGTAATTTATCATATAGAACAATATTCCCTTGCTACTAAAAGATTAGGATATATAGTATCATCAATGTCTGCCCATTTTAATTAAAACAGTTGACCACACTTTTATGTTTTGCCTGCAGATATTAATCAGATTTAAGGTACATTCTATATAATGATGACTTGTGAGCCTTCACACCGTTATTTAAAGGAAATGAACTGCTTTTAACGGATCAAGCTTGTGTTTTCTTTAGGCTCACCAACAATTTGATGAACGACCATCTTTCTATAAGGATCAATTACCAACCTTCCCTTGAGTGCCTTGATTTGACAGGTTTGACTGTATAAGGATCAATTACCAACCTTCCCTTGAGTGCCTTGATTTGACAGGTTTTACTGTATAAAATAATGGCAAGTATCTTGATAGGAACTTTAATTTTATGCCAACTTTTACAATGTTGGTCCTTCATGATATACTATATTTAAATTACCTTTGATCTTTTATCTTTTTTCCTGTTATTCTTTCCTCCTGTTAGGAGCCCCTCCGATTGAGCAATGTCCATTGCCCTATGTCTATATTTTGCTTCCTTACAAGCATAGTCCAGGGCACTATTGTAGTTATTCCAAGCACCCCAGTACTGGAAAAAGAAATTAAATAGTATATTTCATATTTCAAAGCAAGAGAAAAGGTTATATGTTTGATCTGTCTGCAGGTCTAGGTCTCATAACCCACAGAATCGAAAGCACACAAACAAAATAATCGCTATTTGCTTTGTGAAAAGAACCTTTCTTTAGGTCCTTGGAGTCATGCTCAACTTCTCATTTCAATATATTGTTTTATTTAATGCAAAACATTTTAATTGAAGGTTATCATCAAAATGGAAGGACTTTTCAAAAGTTTAAAAATTTACTTCTGGATTTCTTACCTGTATTAATGATATAACTGTAATTGTTACACCAATAACTATCCTAGGATCTACTTTTGGAGCATATCTTCTCTTGTAATAATTATAGTAATTGGCAAAGAACTCATCTGAAAAAGTATGTATATGAACTCTCAAATGTTTTGGAATCAACACCGAAAAAATTCTTAAATACCAATTCTTGAATGTCAGTTTTTTTTACATATTGCTAACTGGACAATCTGTTTGGAAGACAGTAAAATGCATAGCTATTTTCATTGCATTGATCGATATAAAGTAATTGTCACATTTTTTAATAGCAAGCTATCTTAATTAATCACCAGTTATCTCCCTTTCATGCTTCTGCCAAAAAAAATCAAATCTATTTATATGATATGTAATTAATTTATTTATTTTCTTTTGAGCTTTAGTTTGTTTGTCGTTTTTAAACTGTTGTTTTTAATACAAAAATACCATTGCTCAGGTTTGAAATATTGAAATTGATATACATAACTACTATTGACTAGATTAGATTTAAGAAAATATATCAATCCTTTGCTCTGTGTAATGTGTTTAACTTTTTCTTCGTCACTCTTTAAAGTTCTCTGACATTTACCTGGATGGTCCAACATGTAATCATAATCAGTTCTCTGTTCCTCATCTTTTAGTATCTTTAAATAAAAACATTATATGTAAAAATCATGTTTAAATTTTATGCAAGTTCAAAATCACTAACTTCAAAAGACAAATCTGAAATATGCATACTCATGTTTTTTTCTTTTAAATGTTATCATTCTGCTTTAACCTTTTTTTTTGAAATGTTTTACCTTTTGAAATTAAATGAATGTTCATTTTGATACAACTTTTAAAAACACTTACGGAATTCATTTCATTACAATGTTTTAAAAATCTTAGAAAGATACAAATCATAATTTCTATCCAATGCTTCATCAGAAGACAAATTAACTAAACTGAGGTAAAAGATACCAACGGGGACATCAACAACAACATGTCGAAGAAACTGTCAAAACATAAGCTAACCCTTGATGTTTAAGGTGGTACCTAACACTACAGGGAGATAACTCTGTAAAGTCTGCTAAACGTTTTATAAACGTTGTGTTGTAAATGGAATATTAAGCTTCTCAATGATCAAAATTAGTGTTTGTCAAATTGCTATATAACCAGTGTAATTTTTCTGACAAAACGGTTGGTTCAAATTTTTTGAAATTTTTATATTTTTGTTAAAGTGTCAAAGTAAATACTTCGACAAAATTTTAGAAAATTAAACGAGCCAAATTAATTTAGTGAAAGTGTTGGGTACCACCTTAAAAAGAAAATGATGTCTTAACACTTTTCTTTTATCAAATGACATTTGCCAACATATTAAAATATACAAGATAGTTTACACACAACAGGAAAAAGTCTCTAACAGAAGTATTCTATGGAATGCAGTCAGAAGGTGTAGATAATCTGTAACAATCCATGGATATTCAAAGTGTAAAAACTCAAACAGAAAATCTCAAATCAAGATGACAAATAAGTATGACCAACTTCACATGGTGACATACAATACTCTTATGAAAACTGTTAGGCAAACACTCTACAAGGATATCTATAAACTAGGTGCCAATGTGTTAAAATAGTAGGTTTTTTTCATATGCATGTTCAATAACACAAGCAAGAATTGTCAAATCGACATCAGAGTATAATATGGCCAACTACACAGGATAACAAATTATCCCCAAAAATATGAAAATTAAAAAAAAAAACACCTTTTAAAATAAAACTTTAATATGCTAATTAATAATTAATGTCTGAATCACTATTGTTCTAGACAGCCTTTCACTAGATTTACAGTCAAGATCAGCCAGTAAATCAATGAGACTTATAATCATAATGTCCTGAGTCTTCTCTGGAACTAAAAACACAACAAACATCTCAACAACTACTATAATAATGGAATATTTGAAAATCCAAATATATCACTTAGAGAAAATCTTAATTTATCACTTACTTCGTATGCATTTCCTATTTCTCTAAACTTCTCTGTAGCTGCTTCTTTCTGTATAAAAAAGGACTTTCTTTATAAGTATATATAACAAATGTTGATGCTAAAGTGTTAATTTGTGTATGTTAACATAATCTTTTCTGTAATGCACAATGTAAATACCATCTAGCTCTTACAATGGATTGTTAATTTATTGATCATAAGTATGTAAATTAGGTTAAAGGTTAGCTTTCAATGACTGGCTGACAAGCTAAATCTCAACATAAATAATTTACATACAAATCTTTACTAAAAGAAATTATAAAAAGTGACTGTGTGTAGATCATTAGATAGAAACAAAGGTTTTCATAGCTGTAATTCTTCTTTCCAAATTTTTCATCCATAAAGATAAAAATGCAGGTACTTTGATCTTTTTTTCTATGACAATACATTTATCTAATCCATATATGATAACTACAAGGATATAGGGAGGATAAAAGCTTTTAATATTTACTCTGTCAGGGTTTCCCCTGGGTCAATTATTTTTTTCGCCACCTCTTTCGCCAAAACAATATATTTTTTCCCACTTAATTATTTTTTTTCGCCAAGTAACACACATATATTTTTCTTTTAAAATTTTCCCTTTTTTCCAGCCCCTCCCTAGATATGATGAGTTTGCCCCATTGCTGTCTATGATTATTCTCTCAAACTTGTCTTAGAGTCTACATTGTAATGAATCTATACCAAACATTTACCTTTAAAAAAAAAAGAACTTTATAGGGAAAATTGATTTGATTTTGAACAACTTTAAAAGAAGGGGGGCCACTTACTTTTGAAAATAAAGAAGATATATGTCCTGGAATATAAAAAATTCTTGGATACCTGAAAGATGAACAGTTCTTTGGGAAAGTTTTTTTCAAAAATAAAAACATTTGCCCTTTTGTACTAAGAAGTGGTTTTTACAACAAAACCAAAGCTTTTTATCACTTGAAATTGATCCCTCATGTGAGGTGTAGTCATGACATTAAAGGGTTACTCTCATTCAAGGGGTTGTCCCCAACGTTTCGAATAGATTTCTTCATAACGACAGTTTTCTTTTCTAGACCATCGTAAAAATGTAAAACTATGCTTGGAACAAGTGTGTTACTGAAACGACTTCAAAGTACCCACTCAAATCAATTATCGATTTTCTGGACTATGATAAAAAAGAAAGAGAGGAGATGTCAAAATTTTGCTTCAAACACGTGTGTCGCAAAGTGGTTAATAATCCTTTATGCAACATGTGACAGGCGCCATTTAACCATATCATTTTGTCATATAATACAATCAACACCTTTATTAATTAGTCCTTTGATGTCGATAGCTATAAAATGCAATCAGCTGATTATTGATTTTCTGTCAAAATCTTAACAAGTTGAATTCCGAGTATTGTCTGATCAGGTAATGTCTGAGAAACCCGAAAAAAAGTAAATAAACAAGAAGGTTGATAATAAATCGTTATATATATTTCTTTCGCCAATGACGAATTTTAATCGCCACAATTATTATTTTTTCGCAAATTGTGAAAATGGCAACCGCCAGCAGAAACCCTGCTATGTAAAACGGTTTATTTCACACATGTCATGCATGTTCAAACTAATAACTAAAGTTCAAACCTTTTCAACACTTTTAATTTTGAGAATGCTATTGCACTACGGTTTCAAATATATGGTAAACATGAAATCCTTCTTACAATGATTTATGGGCACAGTCATGCTTGTGTTGACCCGTAATGTAACATACACGAATGCGACTTAGCAACAAGTTTTCACTTGTTATAAAATTATAAATAACAGAAAAATTGCCAGTGGCAAAAAATGCCATTAGAATCACATGAGTTAGCCTACAGTTTTTAATTTGGTTGGTGTTGTGTTGCTTCATCATCAGTTTCTATGTAATTAAATTTGGGTTGTTGTTTGTCTTTAAATTCCTTCGTTTTAATTTTTGTCACATTGTTTTTTGTTCAGTCTAAATTTGATTACCTCCTTATTATCAACTAAAGTTTGTTGCAGTTTCTGACAATATAAATTATCAATTTCTCAATATTTGAATTATAGTATAAGAAAAAAGTGTAAATTCAAAAACAAATGGTTCTGGTACTTATAACAACATGTAGATTTACTTGTACATATTTTTATACTTACTGAACAGGTTTGAATAACAGTCAGACAATAAATTATTTTGCCTTGTTTTAATGTAACGTAAACATGTACATTTAACTCTTGGAATAATGAAATTTTATTTTTTATCTGCCTACATTGTATTTCAACAAAGACTTACCTCTGTCTTGTGCATGTCTGGATGCCATTTCCTTGCCGCTTTTCTGTAGGCCTTTGTGATTTCAGTCTGCAAAATATAAATAAAATACATCATTAAACATGTAAAAATATATAGTATAAATATATAGCATAAATTATTTGAACATTTATTAAAGAGCTGTACATGGTCAAAAGCTACATCCAATTAAAACAGATTGCTCATTTTTGAAGTCCATACAGCTACCTATTGCCGTAATTGGTCTCATTGTCAATCAAACATGTCATACTACATCTCATAATTTTTAAATGAAGATATCTGGGAATGCCTCTGGTTATGTTTTTGTCTTTAACAAAACAACTTTCATTTGCTGTTAAACCATTCCTTCCAAGTTTTGGTCCAGATCACTCATTTTAGTAAGTCCCCTGACTAATACATGCAAACAGCTAGTCTTCAGATATGCATGATCAGTCAGGGGACTTACTTAAATGGGTGATTTTCTAAATCACTGATTCAAGTAACATGCACACAAAGGTTTGAAGTAAGAGATGTTTTTCTTTAATAATCACCTATTTACATGATTTAAGTAGTACAAATAAATCACTAGACTAAGTGATTTAATTTTATTGTAGCTTTAAATATACAAGACCAGGGACTAATAATGTAGCTAAAATGACATAACCAACATCTGTCTGTGTTGATAGGATGACCGGGTCATGTCAGGTGATGACAATGTACTAAATTTGAGATTTAATGGCATAAAAATCACTTGTTTTAAGTAATATACAGGCTGTATTATGTTTTTTAAAAATCACTTCTTTAAGTATTATTATTTCAATAACCTCACACTTATTTCAACACCTGAGAACAGTGAAATTTTTATCGTGAACAGCAAAATATTATAACATAATCTGTAAGATGAAACCTAGAAAACTACAGGAAAAATACTACCACTGCTCAGTGCTGTGGAAAATCTGTCAAGAAAGTAACAGTTCATCTTGTAAAGCCTTTATTATAGAATTTTTTCAACAACAATAGAATTTACAGGGAAATGGTTCCATCAAAGGCATAAACCTTGCTACTTAAGAGAAGCATTCAAGCAAAAAGTTCACTTTATTCTGCTAAACTAATGATAAGATATTATTTAAACCTGTAATGTTTGAAATTTTGGTAAAACTACAAAATGAAAGATTTTCTATAAATCATTCATTTCAGTTAGTCCCCTGTCAGCTGAT